>CANUEY010273829.1:0-10752 GCA_948099555.1 Croton setiger
CTTAAAACATATTTTGTTTAACATCTCTAATTCATATATTTCCATTTCCAAGTCATTTAATTCATTTTCATGTCATATATCATATCAAACTATAATGCATTTTAATCAAAAATGCACAAAATGCATGTAATGACGTCAAAATGACGTAGGACTTAGGTCGGGGGTGTCACAGATTCTTTCATATCATGTCATTCAAATTTGTCTCAAACAAGCACAACTTGCAAAACAGACCACACTTTCAAGAAAATTATAAAACAATCCCTCAAATTTAACAATTTACACAAATAATTCATATAGCTTGTTTTCATTCAAACCATGACTATTTCATTTTCTGCCTTTGACAACACATTCTGTAGCAATGACTTATTCATCATTACTTAGGCATATATCAATTTCATTACTCATTTACTTCTTAATACAACCACAATATTCAAGCATCAATGACAACAACATCTCAACACATTAATTTTCTTGAAGACACTATCAGATTAGAACCATTATGTGCAGATACAGCAAACAAAGTTGAAATATAAACTACATTTGAACAAGCCTAAATGCCTTATGATGTTGAGACAAATTCATCATAATAGCAACACCTTCAATAGACTTTATATCAAGGCAAAAAGAAATTAAACCATTTGATTCAAAACTGAAATAAAAACACAATAACATTCTGGATTAAGAAACAATAGGCATAACCAATACCAACAAAATGTATATCAAGACATAATAAACATTAAGAGTCATCAATAAGAATTGATACTACAGAACAATGCAATCACTAGGATCAACAACTGGTTAATGACAGAAATGACGTAACAAACCTCTATGAGTATGAGATACTCGGTTAACATTTGAGATTAACATTATCTATGAACAACAGTGAGCTATAAGAATATTCAATACTCATGGTTCGATCTGATATTATGAACTAGCAAACTTGAATCTAAAAGAAGAGAAACAGAAACATATTTTAACCTAAAGCATTGCATCGATGACTGGAAGCAAAATAGGGACATAACAATCATCAATCTGGTTCTCTAATGAAATTATCCATTAAAATCGCAAAATTTAAATGAGGTAAGAAAAACAAAAAAAGTACCTTAGGTCAAATTCTCAAAATTCTTTGATTTCCAATTATACAGAATCTTTACAGAAGCCGGGTACAATTCCAATTGAAGATGAGTACAGAACTCACACTTAAAATCAATTCCTAATATCAAATTAATTTTGATATTGGACTTGGCTAAAACAAAAAGGATGAGGGATTTTGAATCTGCTATTTGAAATCCCTAATTTACAAAATATCAACCCTAATTTTTTACTCACCGAAAAATCTCTCTCCTCAAAAATACTCTTTCGATTCTGGAAATTGCTCTCCCCCCCCCCCCCTTTTTCCAAAAAACCCTTACGCTTTTATCCTCTCCCCAAAGTTGGTTCTCCCACGATCCTCTTCTGCCTCACCTGGTCTCACCCGCCACGGAGTGATCTTCGGCCTCCTACCTTCTATTACCTCTGCGTTTCCAGCCACAATCTCGACCGTGGTTACCTCATCTCCATCGTGCTTCTGTATCTGTTCTTCACGTCTTTCCTTTCCGTTTCTTTCGTGTTTCACTTCTTCTGTTTTCTTTTATTTTTTTTATTTTCTTAAAATCAAAACGACGTCGTTTTGTCTAGTATGCCACATTTTAACTTAGTCAAAACGACTTCATTTTAGGCGTCTAAAATCAGGGAATATAAATCCTGAACCAAACCAATTCTAGTTCGATTCAATTTAATTTCTTTTTTCTTCCTTCTCTTTTCTTTAATTCCTTTTTCTACCCTTCTTCTTTCCTCCTTCCCTCAATCTCACCCTTTTCTTTCACAACTTCTCTCATCTTCTTCTATTTTCTTTCAAATTTCTCCTTTTCTTTTATTTTCTTTCATATTTCTTATTTTTTTCCTTTTTTTCCTCTTCTTTTTTCCCTTCGTCTAATTCTTTTCTCTCTTTTATTATTTTCTTATCTTTTCTTCTTTTAATATTTTTCCTCTTTTTTTTACACAATAATAATAATAATAATAATAATAATAATAATAATAATAATAATAATAATAATAATAACAATAAGAAAAATAATAATAATTGATTAAATTAAATTAAAATTGAAAACCTTAAATTAAAGTTTTTTTTTAGTTTCTTTTAAATAAAGTCAAAATATATACACAAATTAAAACAAAATTTTAATTAAAAAATTAAAACTTATAAAGTAAAAATGTTCATTAAATTAAACTAAAATTAATTAATCTAAAGAAAATAAACATGTATATTTGATTACCAATTTTTTGGGAGGCCGAAAAACTTAAAGAGTAAGGAGAATTTGGTATATTTTTCAAAACGAACAGAAACTGAATTGGAATTGAGAAATTTGGGAATTCGTCGAACTTAAAATATTTGGGCATTCTTCTTTTTAAAATTCTGGGGGGGAAAATTAAGCGTCAACAGTTTGCTCCCACTTTGATATAAATTGTGCGAAGCACGAATTTATATCAAAGTAACAGTTGACGCAAAGATAAGGGTACTTACCTTGGAGTATTGTTTCTGATGAATCTTCCCATTTCTTCTAAGGAAGCTGGTCTTCCCATTTGTTCAAAGGAAGTTGTTTTGGTTATCCCTATTTCTTCTAAAGAAGCTTAAAAGTTCATAAACATCTCCATTTCGCGTAAGGGATTCCCCGTTTTGCCTAAGGGAGGTTTTAACTCAAAAGATTTTCCCCATTTCGCCTAAGGGAAGCTTGAAATTTGATAAATATCCCCATTTCGCCTAAGGGATTCCCCGTTTTGCCTAAGGGTGGTTCTAACTCAAATGATTTTCCCCGTTTCGCCTAAGGGAAGGTTCTAACTCAAAAGATTTTCCCCATTTCGCCTAAGGGAAGCTTGAAACTTGATAAATATCTCCATTTCGCCTAAGGGATTCCCCATTTTTTCTAAGGGAGGTTCTAATTCAAAAGATTTTCCCCGTTTCGCCTAAGGGAAGGTTCTAATTCAAAAGATTTTCCCCATTTCGCCTAAGGGAAGCTTGAAACTTGATAAATATCTTCATTTCGCCTAAAGGATTCCCCATTTTTCCTAAGGGAGGTTCTAACTCAACAGATTTTCCCCGTTTCCCATAAGAGAAGCTTGAAACTTGATAAATATCCCCATTTCGCCTAAGGGATTTCCCATTTTGCCTAAGGGAGGTTCTAACTCAACAGATTTTCCCTGTTTCGCTTAAGAGAAGCTTGAAACTTGATAAATATCCCCATTTCGCCTAAGGGATTCCCCATTTTGCCTAAGGGATTCCCCATTTCGCCTAAGGGAGGTTCTAGAACTGTGAGTTCTAATTTTCCTGAATCTTCGACCGTTTGACTGCTCCATCGGTCGCGGCTGATCGCCTCTTTCTTCGACTTTCTTTTCTTTGGCTTTTCTGTTTTTTTTTTTTTTTTTGAATTTTGAATCCCTTAATTCATAGGGTATTTTATTCCTGCAAAACTCAAATTCAAATATGCAAATGCCTTGTTAGTCAAATGCATGTATGCATGGCTTTCCAAATGCAATTCTATCTTAATGCAGCGGCTGCGAACCGCAAAGCTATCCAAGGCGGCGCAAAATTCACAATTGACTTTTCAGAGGATCCTGTTTCAGGACCAGATTAGATGGCTTTCTGTTTCTTTTCTCATCATGTGCATTTCTTTAACACTCCTTTGAATATATTCTTCAGATGCTTTTCACCTGTCGGAGCTTTTCCGTGCCCCCCAAAGGTTCTCTTATTTTTCTGCCCGCGAGTCTGTTGCCCCCTGACTGGAGCAATCGTTCTATCTTTTTTCTTTTAGGAGCTTCCCAAATTTTGGAAAGGCAAACCTATTGTTTCTTTTCAAATCAATCTCTAACCATTGGAAGGATTGTTCAACACAACGGATTTCAGTATTTTATCTTTATATTGGTATTTTCATTAAGATAATTAGCTTCACTTCAAATTGTTTTAAGTCACTCAGACTCACAAATTCGCTCATGTGTTTGCAAAGGGTTGTTGTTTATGTACTCAACGTTCACCGTAGTGAGCTAAAAGTCACCATAGGCTTGCTTCGAAACCTAACCTCCACTTGTAGTGGTTGCAATTTCAAATCAAAAGGTCTTTTCTTTTGGTTGTAATGGGGCTTGGTTCAAGGTTGGTTAAAACTGGATATTTTGGCTTTCTTTGAAAGAATCATATTCTAGTGTACTACCCGAAGCGTTATTAGCTTTCTAATTTGAGAATTCCTCATCTTCAATTTATTTTTTTTAAGGAATTTCTAAACTCTTTCTTATTTCTAGCTTTATTTCTTTTCTTTTCCTATTTTCACTTTCTTTCTTTTTGCTTTTGATTTTGATTTCCCTTTCTTTCATTTCATGTTTTTCACACATTATTCTTTATTCATGTCTTCCTTAGGTCTTCTACCTATGTGATTCTTTCGAAAGGGTGACTGAAGGAAGTATTTTTTGTACGGCTAGTTTATTTCATGGTTTTAGAAATGATCGGTTTATTTTAAGCTAGAATGGGCTCATCTAGAGACATTATTCAAGTGGGTTGGCTTTTTAAGCTAAATGGTTATTCCTAATTTTCCTTTATCATCTTTGAATTTGCAACCCTAACCTGAGCTTCAGGAAGGTCGCAAAGCAAGTTCTAGGACCCTTAAGCTGAGCACGGGAACTCACTCACAAAAATTTACCAGTTTTTGGGCTCAAAAATCACAAAAATTGTGCAAAAACAATTTAAAGTAATTAAAATTATCTTAATGAAAACATGTGCATAAAAATAAAGTACTGAAACTTAATTTAAACATTGTTCTCAAACTCAAAAATTGTTCAATGATCTTAGGTAATCAAAACACAATCTGAACCATAAAATTTCCTTCTTCGCTTTCAATCGGTCAGGTTTAAGATGGAGCTACACTGCGGTAGTCCAAAAGCGAATTGATTCTGATGTCGGGCTGCTTTTTCTGAATCAGGAATTTTCCCTTCTTCGATCAAATTCTGGATCTCATGTCTTAATGTAACACACTTATCCGTTTTATGCCCCTGAGCTTGGTGAAACTCGCAATATGCCTTTGCATCAAAGTTGTTGGGTCGCGGGTTCTGTGGTGGACGAGGGTCGCGAGATTAGAGGAGACCCTGTAACTGAAGTCTCTTTAGCACCTCCGACATTGGCATAGTGAGCTTGGAGAACTTTCTCGGGGTTCTAATAGTTGTCACGCCTATCGCTGATTTCGTAGGCTTGTTCCTCGACTCGTAGGATTTGTTCTCATTAATCTGGTGTTTAGTTTGCTTATGCTTTTGAACACGTGACTCAATGTTAAGCTCCCTCAGCACTTAAGCAATTCCTTCCCGAACCCTAGCATTGATCTCGACTTCTAATTCGGCTTTTATTTCAGCCTTCAGCTCAGCTTTCATTTCGGCTCGCATTTTTCTTATTGCGGCCTCGAACTCACTGATGCTGTCAACCTTGCTCGAACTCTCTTTAGCCATAGAGATTGATCCTAAGTGAAAGGGATGCTCTAACTAGTCTTTCGTGGATTCATTGCCACCTCGATGTTTTGGTCTTATAGCTTAATGAAGTTATGATAGCTGTATGGTTGTATAGTAAAAGTTGTTAGAAAATTATGCATGTATGTATGTATGCATGAATGTGTATTTACAGAATTTAAACAAATAGAGTGTATGCAATTCTAATGTGCCGATTAACTGTCATGGGTCGTCGGTCCTTTCGCCGCAGCGGGTTGGAGAACTTGAAAATTTTTGTCGGAGTAGGCAAGTATAGTTTAGCCGATTACATTTAGGATGTCTTTCGTCATTAACTAGCCATTTTCTGGTTTTCTAGTTAATTATTTTCTCTCATTACCCTTTCTTTTTTCCTTAAGCGCGACTGTCACTTAAGCAGGGTTTTATTTTTCAATTTTTTCATTTTCTATTTTTCTTCTTTTTTGTATGATTCTCACATTCTCACTTTCAAAAGACAATAGAAATGTAACAGCTAAAAATCCCCTTTTCATTTATAACAGAAGGTTCTGATTTACAATTGTTAACAAGTACATTTTTGGCAATTACATTTCAAAGGGATGTGACGCTGAACGTCATGACTGGCTATACTTTAGATGTATTGTCACTGAGTTATCTTCTGACTAAAATTTGGGCTCCCAAACTTTGTTTTTGGCTTCTGACTGTGATTGCCGGTAGAACTTTGGTACTGTGCTCGGGATTAGGCTATCTCGCCTTTCCTCGGCAAAAAGATTTAATTTAAGCAACCGACTGAGGGTTAGGGCCTACAGACCATGATTGTAATCGACTCTTAAAAATGGCTGAAATAGAAAATCACGTTACGTGATGCATGACAGAAACATTATTTACAAAAATGGAGAACGAGAGGTAGGAAATGCATGAACTCCACCTTTATATCGCCCACACACAGCTTCGTTTTGGTCAAAAAATTCCGACTTATAAAACCCTAGGATTTTTGGCTTAAATCTCGACAGTCAACGGGGGACTTTGAGATTGTCAATAACACTCGCATTTAGGATGATGCATCAAAACAAAAACACAACAATTCGGGTAAATCCTAAATGGAAGTTGCTACGGTCGACTATATGTGGGTTAAGTCGGGTTTGACAGGTCTCGGGTTCCGTAAGCGAGGCTTCAGCTTTTGAGGCCTAACCTTTTTATATACCCGAAGGTACAAGACTTACGGTTGGTAAGCATTATCCGTACTCCAACTGGTGTATCCGAATAAATTCGGAAGGCAGCAGACCAGTCGCACTGATAACCTTACCGAGCGGGTAATCAAGGTAGAACGGAGATAGAAGATGATAAATTATGCAAATGCAATCCTAAAACAGTTTATAAGGAAAGCAGTAAAACATACAACAAATAACCGAAATCGCCAAACGACTTTATTTTTTGTTTTTGAAAACTTAACTTAAAAGTTGGAAAAGAAACAAACCATTTTTAGAGTTAACCCCTAATCACAATCAAAAATCACAATGATCAAAATCGGAGATTTGACTGCAAAATCCCCAGTGGAGTCGCCAAAAAACTGTTGTTGTTAGTTTTCGGTTTGGATTTTGGATTTTTACCAAAAACACTGACAAAACGATTTTGATTTACGATGCCGAAACTAGTCGGTCTTAGAAATATTTTTCGAGTCGCCACCCGATTTTGGGACACTAAATTTTAATTTTAAGAAAATTGACTCCGTTTTTATTTTAAAAAGCACTGGTCAAAATTTTCAGAGATCGGGTAAGGGGGTAAAGTGTGACACCCCCGACCTTAAGTCCTACGTCATTTTGACGTCATTTCATGCATTTTGTGCATTTTTTATTAAAATGCATTATAGTTGATTTGATATATGACATGAAGATGAATTAAATGATTTGGAAATGGAAATAAATGAATTAGAGATGTTGAACAAAATATGTTTTAAGTTCGTTTATCGTTGAAAGACATAAACGGACCAATTAAGGTTTTGGCTCGCGCGACTGAAAAATGTCGGAAACGCGCAATATTTTTAAAGTAAATGATTTGGATATGTTTTGAATATGATAATATATGATTTTAATAAGATTTATAGGCTCGTTTGCCGTCGAAAGGCACAAACGGAGCTAATTAGGGTTTTTGGACCCTCGCGATCGGAAAACGCTGAAATCGCGTAAAATATGAACCATATTATTTTGATATGATTTTATATATTTCCATACATGATTTAAAGAGTTTTGGGACCAAAATTATACAACGACGTTGTACGGTTTTAGTTCCGTAAAAATCGTCGAGCTTCGGACTCGGTTTGGGGCACCGAGCGAACCACGAACCTTTTTCGGATTCCGATTTTTACGAAACTTCAGACACGTTTTCTACATATTATTTTGACACCAAAATGTATTTGATTTGGCTGCTGGAATGAGTTTATAGGCTGGAAAGAGAGGTTGTAAAATTTGGAGGAAGTTAAGTTAAGATAACTTAATGTTTAAGTTTGTTTAAGGAAAAATATGCATATTTTGGTTTAATTAGCAAGTAGCTACTATAAAGGCACCCCTTGGGACTTGAAGTAGGTGCTGGAGAGGAAGGAATTTGGCTGGTTCAGTGGGAAAAAGGAAAGGAAAAACGTAGGCAAAGTGAAAGGAAGAAGAAGGAGAGAAAAAGGAAAGAGAAAGGAAGAAAAAGAAAGAGAAAATAGGGAAATCTTTGGGACATCTTCAAACCTCTTGTTTAAACATGTTCTTGGGTAGTTTAGGAAGTGTTTAGATGTGTTAGAGTGGAAATAAATTGGCTGGAAATCGTAGGAATTGAGAGAAACAAATTCTGGGTACAAATTATGGTTCTTAAGGCAGTTTTCAGGTTACTACTTTGGAGGATTATAACTTCCAATTGGTGAAGCCTATGTGAGTTCTGGCTATATGGGTTTGTAGAGGGTATGTTTTTCTAGAGATCTGTCATTTTAGTTTTCCAGAAGACCACTAGAGTTGGCCAGAAAAGTGGCTGGAAGTTGGGTTGAGAGTTAGGCAAATTCTGGAATTCTGGGTAGGCAGTGCTGAGGAGCCAACTTTGAGGGCTTGTATCTTTTGATCCAGAGTGTTTTTGGAAATTTGGCTCCGATGGTTAGCTAGAGGGTGTGTAGAGAAAGAGAAAGGTGGTCTTAGTTAGCCAGAAAGCCACCGAAGGAGGACGTACGGTCGTCGGGAAGTAGGCCTGAGAGACAGGTTTTCTCGGCAAGAAGGCATGCGGGGCAGGCTGCTGGCACGCGGATCAAAACGACACCAAGGGCGTGCGTTTTGATCCAACCGTGCGCGCGGGCACGAGGCACGCAGAGGGGGGCTACGGGCGGCCAAAACGATGCCGTTTTGGTGATTTTGCACTTTTGGTGCCTGGATTTGGGAGTGTCGAGTCCTTGAGCAGGGCGGGGTGAATTACCCGAGACCCAACCGAGCTCACAGCAGTAAGGTAAGTGTTAAACCACTTACTTAGATAATTGACTTGTGATATTGCTATATATGATATATATGAACTTTTTGGACCGGTATTGAAGTCCGGTCATCTTTGATATATGAAAAAGAAATGTTATAGTTTATTTGAACTGTTGGACCGGTATTAAAGCCCGGTCATTTTTGTTATATGGAAAAAGTGATGATATGTTTTATTGAATGATTTGGACTGGTACTAAAGCCAGTCAATTGTGATATATGAAAAGTGAATTGTTATGGTTATATTGATTTGTTTGGACCGGTAATAAAGCCCGGTCAACCAGAGATATGTGTTATATGACTTGATTTGTTTGTGGTTCCTGAGTCAGTACTGAAATCCGACCAGTTGAGTTGTTTGATCTGGATAGAAATATATATGATATTTTCACCGGTACTGAAATCCAGCTATATGCATATATGAGAGATATTGCTATGAAATGTACATATTGCATAAATGCATTTCATAGGACATAATTACAGGCGTTGTGATTATCGAAGCCAGTGTGTGCAAATTTCACCAAGAAGAGCCTATGGGTTTGTACAAAGATGCCTACGGGCTTATATGATATAGGAAGACCTATGGGTCCTATATATACAGAGATGATCTTCGGATCTTATAGAGATTATCTTCGGACGTAAGAGTATAGCATGCTATGTGTTAAAAAAAAATATAGCATGTTTTATGACATAAGAGTATAAGTAGAGGATGTTACATAAAATACGACGGTTTAAGTTTTACTTAAACTGCCGCCCGGCAAATACCGGCCTCTTAGTTTGTTTTTCTTTCCAAAATTTAAGTTTTAATAAAAAAGTCGTTGCATGATTAAGACTAGCGATGTTCCTAATTGGCGATAATCGGTCATTTGCGAAAATAAAATTACAAACATACGAAGCAGTAAAGTGCGGAAATTAAAATGCGGAAAGTAAATCATTCAAACCCTAAAACTAATTACAAAATAGTCCTAATTTATTACAATCTACCCTTTTAAACCCCAAATTATTTATTAAAACTCCCAAAAGCATGTAAAACAAACATATATAATATTCATGCCAAATTACCAAAAGCTTCATATAGTTTTGGAAATTTATAAAATGGTCCCAAAATTTGACAATTTACACAAGTATTCCATATAGCTTGTTTTCATTCAAAGCAACCTGCTGACTATTTCATTTTCTGCCTTTGACAGCACATTCTATAACAATTTCAAAACCATGCCCATCAAGCAGTTTATGCAATCTCTAAGTTTAGAATGTTACTTAAACAAATTTCAATCCCATAATCTTATGGTTTGCCATTCATTTATTTCTACATGCAACAACAATACACAAATTGCATTTGCAATGACACTTTAATGCATATCAATTCCCCTTAAAGATCATGACAAATTAAGAAGATTATATGCAAAAACAACAACAAACAAAAAGTAGCAAGAGCATACTCAACACAGAAGAATAACTTGATGACCTAATAACCAACACAGCTTGATCAACATCAATGAAAGATGAAAGAGGAAGAAAAATAGATAATATGACTAGACTAGCAAAGAAAGATATGGTCCCAGGCAGAAACAAGGGAATGGCTACTGTCACTCTTAAAATACAGCAATAGCAACCTATCACAATATACTGTACTTGATAGTTCAAAGATTAATTTTAAGAGAACACATTAACAAACCTTATGAAAAATAACATTTGTAATTTGAAGACACTGGACTATAACAGTAGGTGTGGGACATAAACTTTGAACCAA
>CANUEY010273859.1:0-24156 GCA_948099555.1 Croton setiger
AAAATTCCTACTTGTGACTATATACCTGGGTTAATTTTATTTTTGGTGTTTTTGCTCTTTTTTTTTTTTTTTTTTTTTTTTTTTTTTTTTCTGTTTCGGTGACTGAATGGAAACAAAAAATTGCAGTTGGGTTTCTGAATAATTATTCTAGCAATGCACAAGTTATTTATCAAACATTGTGATGGTTTCCTAATATTTTTGAGTCAATAGTTGATCATTTGCGACAAAAAACTTCTTCACATGAAAATCATTTACATATGGATGGATAGATATCAGTTCAAATTTAATCTGTCAAATCATTGGATTCTCATAAAATTGCTTTTCTATTTGCATGATATTGACGTACAAAGTTGGTTCCAAAGGTGGAGTTTTCTGAAGGCTTTCTGCTCTACAATCTAAAACATTTAGAGCTACAAACAGGATATTCACAACACGATCTTCTTGGGATGGCTGCGTTACTTGAACTAGCTCCTAATGTTGAGACAATGATCCTTCATTATATTTTCGATATTAACAAACATGTGAGTATTGCTTCTCTTACAATTTTTTTTCCCCGGCTAAGAGCTGTGTAATGTAGGAAAACTTTGATTCTATTTCCAGGAGGATTTGTCTGAGGAACAGAAAAACAAACGAATTAGTCTTAGCATGCGAAACCTCAAGGAAGTGAAGATGACACAATTTGCAGGTACTGAAAATGAAGCTCAGTTTTTGGCATACTTGAAAAATCAAGGAGTGGCTTTAGAGAAGATAGTAGTAGTGCTTGCAAAGGAAGGTGACGTTCAACATCCTCCTATAATTATGCGTAAAAGGTCAAAGAAAGTTGATGCTGTTTAACATCTAATTTTATTGTTCTAGACTTTAATCCATCCATAATATATAAAAGCACAACCTGAGGAAGCCAGACGTGATGACATGGCACAACTGAGTCAATCACAACTTAAAAAGTGCTTTGTCATTCTATTTTCTATTTGTTAAATAAATAAATATTTTTTTTTCAACATCCTCCTTTTTTTTCTCCCAATTGTGTTGTTTAAAATTTCTTTTATATATACATATATATATATACGCTCTTCTTCCCCTCCTCTCCAAGAGTCTCTATCCAAAATATTCTCTTGCGTTATCTCTCTTATTTTTTTCCCTTATTTCTCAATAAATAATGCTATATCTGTTAGTTCCTATAGATATGCATTTCTTTTTTATCCATTCTCTATTTCATAATATTCTCCAATAGGATATGCAAGTTTATTTTTAGGCTGATTTTGGATTTGGATATAATAATATGCAAATCACTGAAAGACTAGCAATTATTGACCAAAATTGCCACATAAAGACTAATCATTTGAATTTACTGAACAGGGCAAGAGGCAGCTCAGTTGGTTTGGTATAGCACCGAATTTTGAAAGAACTTCCATGCATGCGTGCAAACGTCCATTTAAACAAAAATAACAGAAAAAAAAAAGTACCGCTTGATGTCTAAACTGAACAACCTCAAGGTCTAATAATTTGTTAATAAATGAATAAATTCTACATAGTTACTATAAAGTTCATTCATTCATTTCGAAGAGCATGCAACGTTGAACCATTACAATATACAAGCCTCTATGGGGGTGTGGCATCATACCACTTTACCCAAGAATCAACCTCAGAAAAAATTGATATGAACTCAGAACTCGAAACTCAAAAGGGTTAAACTATGAATCATGTTCCTAACTAAAATCAGTGTGTATATACTTCCACCAGCTCTATTCAGCCACTCTTTTTATCTGTTTCTCCCTAAAACATCTCTCTGATACATCCAACCAACTCCAACTGTGAAGCAATGAATTGCCCGTCTCTTCAAAATAAGCCCCTCCATTCAACTTCTCATCCAAAATCTGGCCAATCATCCAACATGGTTTTCAATTAACTAGCATGAGCACTCCCAAAATCATTGCCAGATCCCTACCCCCTTGACTGAAATCCATGTAACAAGATAACTTTAAGCTTACAAAACCAACATTGGAGTTCCAATTTCTGTTTCCACTTAAACAAGGGAGGTGACTTCACCCACAAGCCATTACATTTTAGAGGTCTCGGGCCTGGCAATCCACACGCTCCACTTGTCGTGTTTGAATTATGTCATTCATGGGAAACTAGAAGATTCTAGTTCAGTAATGATCCTTCTTGCTTTTCTTTAGCAAAATTGACATGTTGTTAATGTATTCACAGCCTGTCTGGGTCCCACCCATCAGATACTGTAGAGCCTCTGCTGCTGCATCTTTCTCTGCATTCTTCTTGCTGTTGCACGGCTGCCCCATAATTTCCATTCCGTTGAACTCCACAGCAGCTCGAAATTGGTTGTTCTTTAACTGTTTTGTCTTGTACACTGGTGCAGCATATCCTGCCCTAGTTAGCAATGTTTGCAGCTGACTCTTAGAATTATCACCTCCAGGTCCACTTTCAGTCCTTGAAACTAGGGTCAGTTGCGTTTGTGTTGCCACAACAGGTAACTTTGTGGGCTTGAGGGCTTGATGCCCAAATACAAATTTGCCATCCGATTTATCCTCTGAAACCAGTAAACGTATGGCAGATAGAAGCTCGTGATATGCATGTATGCCCATCATGGGATTCAAAAGCTGTTCAAATTCACCATGGACAAATAAAGATTACTTACACCATTGGAATTAAATATTAGCCAAAACAAGCATATGCACAACAGTAACAAAACTAAGTGTGCATTTAGAAAAAAAAAAAAGAAATTAATAACCACTAATGTAAACTAGTGTTATACCACTTGTATGCCACTTAAGTTTACTTACTTTGATCTGAATAAACTCATCTAGTTCTCTCCTCAAACTTTGGTACATTTCAGCTACATCAGGTTTCATGAAGAATTCTAGATATCCTCCCAGCATCCTCAAGTGTCCATCCTATCAAAGCATTGCCCATCATAAATTATTTAACATCAATCATATGCTTCCAAAAATATGATGAGAAAAAGAGGGAAACGTACATTATCCCCCTTGGAAATACTTCCACCAAACAGAAGCAATATTGAATCTGAAACAGCTGTTGAATCCCGAAGGAAAACAGCATTAACTTTTATCTTCTCATTGAAAATCAGCCATGGATAAGGAATTTTAGATTCCCGAGCATTCACCGAGTTCTTGGAGGGAATCACACAATAAAAAAAATTAGAAAAATTATGAGTGTAATCCTCCTGGAAATGATAAACAAAAATTATAATTAGAAAATGGGACTTACGGAATATAGAAGCACTTGACCATCCTCCATAGTTTTCAGAGAAAATGACTTTTCGTTATGCTGTGTATGAAATTAGATCGGATTCCATCAAAATCATACAGAAGTATACTAGTCTACAAATATCACACTTATTTTAGGAACACTAGGTCCAACATCTTTGTATATAAACAATATTACAGATAAATAAATAGGCCATGCCAAATTATCTGCATAAGCATGTTCAAAGCAAAACTAGCAAATGACTCACCACACAAGAAGCAATTCCAGGGTACAGTCCATAGCAAATAACTGATCGAATGAGGCCCTCTTCACGGCTCCACGCATTGGATATGGTTGAGTTGCTATCAACCAGTCCAGCATCCTTGAGCAATGAGTAGAACTCTTCCCGAAGAGAATCAATAGCTTTCATAGATTGTATCGAAATAAAATTTTTCCAGCAATAGTCATACCCAGAAATATCTTTTTCAGCATCTTTCCAGCCCTCAAAAGCCCGGACAAGGGCAAGATGGTCACTATTATCACGCGAAAAATGAGATTTCGCAGCCTCAGCAAGCTGCAGAGTAGGAAATAGATAAATATTTGATCTCAATATTCCAAACATCACAAGCAAGTCATGTTGTCAATGCCAGAATATCCATCCACAAACTCTTCACTGGATTAAAAAAAAAAAACCTTAGGTTCCTATTTGGAACAAATGAATTATGAAAAAAGAAATCATTTGTAAATGAATTCTAAATAGAATCCAGTTTCAAATGAATTTTGCATGTATGGGATGTTTAATTTAAAAAAAGGAATTCAATTGAATTCCACATATTCATATTTGGAACGAATGAACAAATTTAAAGAAAAACAAGAATGAGGCTTAGAGAATGGTATATTAGTTTTAGTTATGTAGTTATGGGGAATGGGGAATTCATTTGCAAATTCCACCAAAGTTTGTAAAATTTGAGACAGTTAAGAGCGATTCCCAGAATTCAATTTTTAGAATTCAAATCCTCATTTTTTTAGCTACCACATATTTCAAATGAATTCCACAATCTTATGAAATTCATTTGTTCCAAAAAGAAACCTAAATATTAAAGGTAAATTCAATTCTAGCACTGACTTGATAGCAATTAGAAATACATGTTCAAGGACAAAGTGGAACTAAAATATAATACTTCATAGAATAGCAAAAGTTGAAATACATGTTCAAGGACCAAGTGACCATGGTAGACTTGCTTCAGTGGCAACAGTATCGTGTTAGATTCTCGGTAGATGCAGAAATGAAAGAATGGCAGAAAACAAAGCAAAACATGAAGCCACAAAGAGTAAGAGACAATTGACTAGCAAGCTGAGCACGTGAAATGTATTGTAAGTAGACCTCAAGAAGTAAGACTGAAGGGAAAAGCGCCATAGTTCTACCCCCCTATACTTTCTTATTTTACAATAAGTGACCTCTCTCTCTCTATATATACTTTACTTCAAAATGAGTAACCTATGTGTCAAATGTTTAAATAAATAGAGGGACGAGTTAACTACACATAAATTCGAAGTTAAAAACAAATTCTTAAAGGAAAGTGAGAATTATTAACATTTACAACAATTTTCCAGGAGCTTTGAGTGAACCACAACTAAGTGGTGGCCTTAACCAAATGTAGTTAGGATTCTCCATAAAAATCTTTATCAACACTCTACCCAGGTTAAGGCAGCTTGAATCCATACATATATAGATAGGTTTTACAATTTTAGCAGGTCCTTCATCCAAGCTTGGGGCCATGTATGATCCAACAAACGTTACAATCTCTCCTAGGTGGAGTCAAACACAGTACTCACTATTAACGCTCCCAAGGATAAAATTGTAACTTTTTCTAATGTAATTCCTTTACTAGTATCACTTTGCAATAACTTGCTACAAAATCACCACGAACCAACTAAGGCCACAAATAAAGATTTACAGGGAAACCTAATTTCATCATGTGTATATGGTGGGGCCAAGTATGATCCAACAAAGGTATCTCTACTAAGTGGAGTCGGACACAAGTATTCACCAAAAAATTAACACTTCTAGGGAATAGTTTAAAATTGATTTTTCGAAGTATAATTCCTTTGCAATAAATAACTTCTCAGGAAATAAGCATAAACCAAACAAGGCCACAAAGATTTCCAAGAAAACCTCAAATTTCATCCTGTGTATACAGATGGGCAGCTAAGCAACTTTAAATAAGATATCTGGCAGTATTATAAATCTTAAGAGTTAAAAGATTCATATGGGATATAGATGCCTTGAACATTATTGTGATCATATCTCCAACAACAGAACTATGCTCTTCCCTTTTCAATTCGTTCAGCTGGAGTCAATTTACTAAATAAAACAAAAGGGACTTAGGAAGTGGCTTGTCTTGTCTGCTAGTTGTGTGGGTTTACAGCTTGCTCTCAATCCTAGGGACCTTATATTCCATAATCCATATGAACATAACTTTTGGAAATACCATGGGGCATGGGCTAAATCTTGCTTAGAAATTGAAAATCAGGAAAATAATTATCAAGTTGTACTCTTTCAGAGCCTTCAGGCTTCAGCCTCTTGAAGGAACATGTGGCCCAAAACCCACCTAGTGATGCATGTCCTCGAGAAGTTTAGATGCATGATGATTTTTCAAAATCATATTTGTGGGAACAATATGATTATATATTGAGAAGTCAATGGATTTGGGCAGACCCATTAACAGGTTTGTGCTAGGTTTTGGATCCTTAGATGATGCCAGAGTAGGGTGTTTTTGCCCCTGTTGGCTTAGTATTGTTAGAGCCATAGGCCTTGCGTATTACAAAACTAATGAGACAAACTCAGACTCTTCAGATTTAAAATGTACTTATGATACACATAACATGCAATTTTCATCGAGCAACAAGAACACTGGAAGCCAGCTTACATCCTTCTTATCCATCGGTGTCAAGAAAGGATCCCTAACAGTAAGGCCAGCAACAACAGTTAATATTGGATCCAGGCAATTGAAGATGGCACCTAATATCAGCATCTTTCCAAGTTTAGGTTCCATCGGAAGCATAGTCAAATAATTACCTGTTCAAGTAAAAAAATGAAATTACTATTTCTGCAAGAAAAGGTTAAATTTAAGTTACAACCATTATTTATAGAGAAAAAAAATCCATTTCAGACATACCTAGAACAGTCAAGTTTTCATTTTCATCCAACGCCCCAATGATTTTTAAGTACTCAATGGCATTTTGAACCTACGACATACAAATCCATGAAGAATCAGTTATACGAATCACTTGCATAAATGAGAAAAGAGGAACTTTTGAGGACTATGCAGAGAAAAGGAATAAAAAAGAGCCATATAGAGTCAAAAATTATGTTCAAAGATGAAAATTGACACTACCGCCAACAATTCTGGTGACTGCAAAGCCCTAGAGAGAAACTCGGAGATACTTCCAAGTTTCAAACTTTTGATTTGCAAACATAGAGACTGCAAAGGTGTCCTCAAAATTTCTGGCAACTGATACTCTGCAAAGGCTTCATATACACATCTTGGATAAAGATGATAACATACTCCTGGTTGAACACGGCCAGCTCTTCCTCTTCTCTAAAATTTCAGCAAGTGAAAAAAAAAAAATTAAACAGGCAATTGACAAGTCAATGATACACAATCCCAGAATTAAAACATGCATCCACTATATATTGGTCAAACACCTCCAGGCTCCAGCAAAATATATATTCTGCTCTGAAGCAATAATATCTGAACTCTAGTTTGTTGATCTTTCATATACTTTTTCAGTTCTCATTTATCTTTGCCTGATCACTAACTGAGATCTAGTTTTTCAATCTTGTACAACATAGCCGAAACTTGACAAGAGTGCACATGTGCATGTGTGCGCACACGCATGTATACGTGTCAAGTTTATATTAATTTCCTTAAAATAATTGTTGGAGTTTGAGGGTGTCACCTTATCACATATTTTTTAAATATATTTATGCAATGCAATATAAAGAATTTTCATTTATACACAGATGTTATTAATTTTTTATTCATGTGGATATGTTAAGATTTTTGTTAATTGCAATTTTCTTTTGTCACAAGTTTTTAGTAAATATAAGAAATGTTTTTACTTTTCTACCCTTCACATAGTAGAAAGTACTCCATGTGCATAATAAATAATACAACACTTAAATGAAGGCTGAAGTAGTCTTTTCATTTACTAAATTTTAAATTTTATAGTTTCAAAATGATACAAAAAGTGCAAGTGAGACGTAGGTATTTCACCCACAAGATTCTGTATCTAGGTGGGTTCGGGCGAGTCCAATATCAAAACCACATATGCACCTGTGCCCATTAGATTCTAGCACTGAACATTGAATCTCACTAGCTGAGGCTAGCGAAAATGGATTTAAAAGTAAAAGTTGGACTACAAAGTTTATAGAAAATAGGGGACAGGTAAAGAGCCAGTCAAAGTTTAGGAAATGTTAGCATTACCTCTTTTATATATTATACAATTGAATGAATCTTCTCTCTTACGTTTCAAGAAAATTAAAAAAATTATAATCAATTTAGTCATGTTTCCTGGAATCTAATCAATTGATTAAGGGACCCTCATTGACAGTCAAAAGCCAGCTTAAAGCAGAAAATTTTCAGACTGAAATCCTTGAAATGAATTCTTAATAATATGAAAAAACTCAGACTAAACTGCATAATTACATAAATATTTTCAACAATATAATAGAAACTGAAGCCATACCAAGATTGAATAAGCACTAGAGCCATCCTACCAGTTTAATCAAAATCCTAGCACATCTAAAGCACATAACCTGAATGACCACTTAAATACTCTTGCTTTGGGATCCTAATTTTATATTGTTGTCTAATGTCCATTATATCCTCCTTTTGATTATTTGATGGTAGGTGGGTGCAAGAAACAAAGACTATTAAAGAGCAGCAAATAAATGACATGAAGACCCTAAATGTTCTACCAAGCTAAGCATGGACCATCGAAGCATAAATGATTATGTGCTCAACTGATCTAACCACAATTGTGTTAGGTTTCTGACATAAACTCACTTGATATATGGAAATATCTTCATTGTTGGATAGTCTCTTTTTTTTCACAACCTCCTAGCATTTTATTTCTCAATTAACATCAATAAGCCAGCCAATACACACGTGGACTAATAAGTGAATGAGTGTTGGAATTGGAACTCATCTTGCACGAAACCAAATAGCTTGGGCTGAATCCACACTCATTCCATTATAAGTTCCTAGCACATTCTATCAATAAATGATGTGGGATTTACTTCCAAAAATACTAAAAAGTAAAGACTGACAATCTACACATTACATAAGCCATTACAACTTTGGTTATATTTGGTAAACTTGCCCCTTTTAATTCTTGTATTTTGCAATTGTGACTTACAATAACAAAAGGGTAAAAAACCAAATTTACCAAAAAGAGGCCCAGGCATTATGCATTCTTGCATTGTGCTATATATTCCAAAAGATGTGAAGCTCATCTAACATTAAGGATCCACAACCTAGAGGAAGATAAAACCAGCAAATTGAACGCATCAGACCCTCCTAAAATATTGAGGCACACAAGTCAGATGCCTGTTCTGGGAGGGTGAAACTGAAACCACACATATAAGTTAATATGACTCAAAAAAACTGCTTTGACTGAACTAGATCATCATTGTAACTTGTAAATCACAAATAAGAACTGAGAAACAAAAGGACAAACAGAAAAAGACCTTACTTGTTGAGCAGAAACCTTAGAAATCCAGGAAGGAAGCAGACAAGGAGTGTTATTCAATGCATCATATGAAGACTCCTTCGCCTTTCCACAATCAAGTACAAAAACTACATCATTAATTGTGATACTTGTCTCGGCAATATTGGTAGCTAGCACTATTTTCCTCACTCCCTCTTTGGGATCATCAAATATTAATCTCTGTAGGAAGTCCAGATAGATCTTGTAAGAGATTCTTCAAAAAGAAAGCAGCAAACAGGAATAAAAAATTTTTTAATAGTCTCTTAATCATGTTGATAATAAATTATAAAATCATCTGGATGAAAGCAGCTAAAATATGTAGAAGCAATTTGCTTTTCATTCTTTTGATACTGATGAATGTTATGCAGCAGCATCCGTTGATCGATTATAGATATCAATTTGTTCAATCACATGTAAAAGGGTAAACTATGCAATAACAAAATTATATAATTAGATAATTGAATTAAATTAAATTTCACCTGCTCTGAGCTAGCCATAGAACCATGACAGGTAAGCAACAGAACTCGGCTTGGATCTCCTAAAATAGGGTGAGAGAGGAGCTTATCCTTCAGAGAGCTTATGTCATCCCATCCAGTCATAAAAACTAAAACAGCACCAGGCTTCTCATTTTCACATAAATTACACAAAAGGTATTCGATGAGATTAAACCCAATGCAATCAGGATTCCAACATGACAAAGATTCCCTAGTGTGGGAACTATACTCCTTGAAATCAGCAGCTCTTAGTGCATCCTGGTTGGATTTTGCCAAAATGAGAATAAAAAGATCAAGGGAAAAACAACATTGCAGAAGTAGCGAAAACATCCAATGATGACTTCATATACCTCAACAGCAGAAGCAATTTGGCTCTTCCTCTTTCTGGGAGTTTGTTTATTCGTTCTCCACACCTTCTCTTGGCCATAATCATCAATTTGATTGTATAAGGTTAAGCTGTAGCCAGTCATTTCCAGGATATCTTCCAGAAAATGGCTTTGCACCGGGTATGTAAAACCCTAATCAATCCATAAAAAGAACATTCCTCATTAGATCATGGTTTTAACATAAAGATTCTGATCTAGCATCTGCCAGAAATCAAACAAAACTGGATTTGAAGAAAAAAGTCACACACTGAAACTTATAGATTTCGAAGAAATAGCTTCACCCAAAAAGATATGAAATTAGGTAGGGCCCAATAAATCCTAGGATAAAAGAAAAAATCATTACATTACTGCACCTTTCATCAGATTGGAAAATCTGAGCATGTTAAGGTTACACTTGTTTAACTCATTAGCATCTCTGTAAGCATGTATTTATTGTAGCTCCTACACGGGTAGATTAAGGTAGAAAATCATGAAATCCATAAGTCTTCATAAGTACGACTGAAGGATTAATAAATACTTGGAATTCCACAACAACAGTGCAAGGATCAGACTCCTCCAAGTATGACACCAATTGGCATTACTAAATTAAAGCAACTAATATTTGCTGAAAATATGAAACAAAAATAAATATCAATATGAAATACAGCTAAGTCCAATGACGTTTGAAAATTTGTAAATGAGGACAAAAGATAAAAGCAACAAGACATCCATGTTCAAACACAAGGATATCATTATGTCTAGTAACTAAAAACCAATGAAAAACCAGTAACTTCGAATTGGCATAAAAATTAATCAAGAGATTAGAATCTGCTTCTCAACACATTTTTCTTTTCCTTAGAATACCATGATTCAAGAGATCTTCATTTTTACACTTACTGGAATGCGAAGTATAGGAGCTCCACCAAAGTAGGATGAGAAAAGCTCTGCATCAAGGGTGGCACTCATCAGAATCAGCCTAAGTTCTGGTCTGCGAGGAAGGAGATCTTTAAGGACAATAAGCAGAAAGTCTGGAAACAAATGTTAATGGAAAAGATCAGAGTGCATCATCCACAATTTTTTTACAAATAAAAAAAAATAAAGTCTTAACCAGTGAATAAAGAAGAGAAAAATACAAATACAAATTGGAGAAAAAAGCTACATCCATTCACAAAATAAAAATTGAACAACAAACAGGTTACCCTCATTCATTCCACGTTCATGAATCTCATCCACAATAACATGAGTTATGCCCTTTAAACTTCTATCACACAGCAATCTTCTCAATAAGATGCCTGTGGTGCAAAAGAGAAGGTGGGTATCTCTTCCTTTTATGCCTTCAAGCCGAACTTTATATCCAACCTTTAAAGATAAGAAATAAAAATAGTCATTTGTAATTCTCTTCTAACATTTTATCAGTCGAAGGTTGTGGTTTCAAAAAAAAAAAATTCAGAATGTATTTAAGACAGAACTCACACATTCACCCAATTTCTCTCCCCTTTCTGAAGCAATTCTTTCAGAAACCGACATGGCAGATAGTCGCCTTGGCTGAGTGCATATTATATTGCAGACAGCTCCTCGGGCAGATTCTATCTCAGTCTCTAATATGAACTGGGGAATTTGAGTGGTCTTGCCACAGCCTGTTTCGCCTGAGATAATTACCACCTGTAAAACACAAGAACAAGGTATAGTTGTAAACCATGAAGAAATGATACTTGCACAATATTGACCGTAGAACTAAGATATCAATTAAATGGAGCCAGAACAAATGATTTCGAGATCTTTTATACTAGGTTATCTAGTATCCTTATGCATGAAGATATGATAGAATATGAATCAATAATGAATGCACCTATGAACTATGACTCTGAAGAGGCTACGTAATTTTACGATATCTACAGATGCATATAAAGTGATCTAAGATGGGCCAGCAGCTAAATTAAATAAATTAGATGGTTTATTTCCGTCATCCGTACACATTTAGTCGAAAACAACCAAAAGCAAAAAATGAGGGGTGGTTGGAAAGAACTTATCATATCTTTCACCAGATAAAGAATAAGGCAGAGAGGGATAGAGACTGTCGCAGTGAACTTTTAAAACTCTCGTTGAAAATATATTGGTAACAGAATATTATAACAGTGAAGCCATGCCCTAGATGCATGCTTAAGGTTTCCACTAATCCAAGCTTGAGAGGAGAAAGAAATACCAAATTGCTAGAGACTGAGCAATCCAACAATTCTTTCAAAGTCACTTATTATAACATAGTTTAATGGCCTTTTCATGGTCGCACAAAATTTGCCTTCCAGTAAGAAACACAAATAACATAGCTAGTTCGTTAAAATATCTATTTTATTTGGTTGCAAAAATTCCAAATCAATCTACCAATATTTTTAAATTAAATAAGAATGAGGTCTGGAGATAAAGAGAAAAACAAGAATTTTCTGTTTTGTTTTCATGCTAAGCAAGATAGCGACGTACGCTATTTATCCAATCAAAACTTCCAGGACATTTCCTTGCAACTTCAAAAAAATTATAGGCGTAGTTTTTCCTTTCCATCCTTTTTTTTTTTTTTGTTTCACATCTCAAAAAACAAGAGTTGAAGTTGAAGGAATTTGGAAACAGAACCCAAAAAAGAATAAAAAATAACAAAATAAAGAACAGTTTGGAGTCGGGCTATAGCGAAATAGCCAAATACGGAATCTGTCATGTTGGAGACTGGGAGAAGTCCTCCATGGATAACACAAACTTTTTAGCTTTAAGCCCAGCCCACTGGATTCTACATTCAGCATTCCATTTAATAATACTTGGTTCTGGTTAGATATAATCATTTTGAACTACATTGTAAAACCTTTAAGATTGCCAATACTTCATAAGGCAAATACCAAGCGCTTGAGTTTGTTAATAACAGGTAATTGCACGGGCAAGATATTTCAGTTAACATGAGCAATCCTGATAAGGGTCATGCACATTCCACCATTAAAATATTTCCACAGGAGTTAAGCAAGGTGGTCATGTCAAAACTTTATATTTGTGTTAAAAAAAATGAAGGCAGCTCGGTGCACAAAACTCCCAATGTGGGTCCGGCGAAGGGTCAGATCACTTTGGGTCAAAGTGAGCAGTTACCCTACATTTCAGTAAGAGGCTGTTACAAATTCATCAATCCACAGCCCACCAATGCAAAAGAGAATGGAAGGATGACGCTAAAAGAATAACTGGAAATGAGTTCAACCAACATTAGCCAATACAAGCTTGGTTAATTTAATGAGCACTAAATTCTGATTCTATAATAGATGAATTACCAAAATAGAGCAACAGCGGTCCATTTATGAGTTAATTGTAAAAACTGAAATTGAGCAGAATTTTTCCCAATTGAGTTGGATATGGATTTTCACAAAAATTTGATATTTACGAAAAAACTCCTTAGTACATTTGTTCATTGAAATAACCTGTATGCTAGAATGAGCACGTTTAACCAATAAAGTACTGTGCAGGTTATAAAATTCAAAATGAGAACTTTGTTTTCTAAATATTTTTTTGTAATAAGCAGTTCTAAAAAGGTAACTCAGTATATGTTGTAAATAGATACAAATAACTTTTAGGGAGAAATCAGTTATTAATATATTTATAGACAACCTGGCCCAGAATATTTAAAATTCCATTCATGAAATGAGTTAACCTTCTCCAGAAACAAATTTGCATATCTATCAAATTGATCATGAAGAGAAAGAGGATAACCATGTAACATCTATATGATCATCCAGAAATGATAACAAAGCACAGCACATTTAGAGAAGCTCAAATAGCTTTAGAAACAGCCTAAGTTCAAGCTCCTAGGTCATGACTAATAATTGCATTTTGAGAGAAATATGCACCGAAAAGTAAATGACTGCATAAACTAACAAGTTGACATGACCAACCAATGAGAAAAAAATTAAAAGTTTTCACAACACCTGATTGTGTGAAATAGTTGTCAATATTGCATCCTTCTGTTTATAAGCAGGCAAACTTTTCCGAAATTCCAGCATTTTTCTGCCTTCAGGAGAGTCCTAAAAAATTAGAAAAGAACTGCAATTATTCACAGCTACTTCAAGATCTGCAGTCAGAAAGATGCTATAAAGGGTCGAATAATTTAAAAACCAAAAAAAGATACAATCCTAATGTTAAAAAGACGGGACATGTGCAGCAAAGAATACAAAATACTATAGTTTAATATCATTCAGGGTAAGATAAACCTGCCAAGCCTGTTGCTGATCATGCAGTTGCAAACTTCTCCGCAATAGAATTTTGTCGATGACAGCTTTGCTAGAAGCTGGTGGCTCTGGCTGTTCAAAAATCCCTTCATCAGCAGCTAGACTTGTACTACTGCTTGATCTAGAAAAGGGAAAGTCTGGAAAGCTTTCTTTTGTTTTGGACTTCTGAAAAAGGTATTCTCCTAGATAGGCATCAACTCTTCTTAGCAACCCAAAAGGTAAGCTCACCTGCCAATTTTTGAAATATTTGATAAAATGCCTGACAAATCAAGAATGCTGAAGTTGGATACCCACCGCAAGGAACAAAGGATTTTTGAAGTCCTACTTAAAAATTAAATAGAAGGCACTAGGAAAGCATGCAAGCATTGATATCAAATTCAAAGAACAGAAGTAATTGGCATTTAAGCACTTGAAATTTTGGAATCTAAAGCACCAGGACATGGCAGTTTTTAGTGGACAGAAGAAAAAAGCATAGAGAATGTGTGTATGCCTAAGTAATCTATCTATTTGGTGTATGAAGTATATATTACCAGACAGAAGGTAAAAATTTAGAAGACAATAGTATGAGAAATACCTCCCTCTGGGGACGCTTATCATCCAAATCAAATCTGTAGTTCGGAAGGGGGACCTTACTAAATACAACAACTTTAGCATATAGATGACTGCAAAATTAACATCAGTTAGGATCATCACCGAAACAATGACAAACTAAAGCATACGCCCTGGTCAAAATATATCAAACCTATACAACCCCATTCTAGTTGCCATAGCTGCTATCTGTTCAAAATCACGTCTGTCCTTCTTTTCCCTTGAGACCAACTCTTGCTTCTCCTTGTCTCGCAAAAGCATAGTTAACTTCCGCTTCCACTCCTCAATGTTATCCAAACAGGAAGCACACTGAAAAAAGAAACCAAATAGGAATGGCCATAAACATGTATTTTATAATATTGCATGTGCTGCACAAAGAGAAAAATAGACGTGGAGAAAACTAAGACAAGCTGTATAGCAGGAGAAATGGTTAGAACGATAAAGATTTCGAAAGACGCTGTCAATATGTTTACAGAGTCCCTCCCTAGCTGCCAAGTAAAATTGCTCATCCAAACTTATGAAACCTCTAACAAAAGCAACTTTCTTGATTCTACAAACATGAACTTCCAGGTCCAACATTTGAGCTAAGAAGGTCATCATCAAGCCCATAATGAAGTGTTTAACTATTTCAACAACCTCTGCCCCTCCTAGTTTGAATTTTACAGTTTAAGGAATATTAATTCATAACTCCATAACCTACTTGTCTTACACAATTTACCATCAGCCAATGCAGGACTTCATAGACAAGATTTTAATACTGTACCAAAATTAAAATTAATTACGAACTCCAACCCATGAAAATTTAATTAAAAGGACAATCACAATAATCAAATGCACTAATTCAAGCATAATTTAAAAAAAAAAAAGAAAAGAAAAGAAAAGGAAAGAGTAACAAATCCAAAAATTAAAACGCAAAAACATGTTAAAAATATATATACATTTATGAATCACTCACAGGTGGCACCATTAAGGACTCCATCTCGCGATCGGATCCTTCCTCAGAGATTCCATCATCGTATGCAGAAATGAACTTATGATTATTATTAGTATTAGTATTCTTATTATTGTGGCTCTTATTCACATTATTAGTATTATTGTTATCACCAACGCCATTCCTCCGCTGCTGTTGTTGGGAGTAACGAACAGGAGAGCTGTTTACGGTGTCCAAAACAGCTGCCTGATTATTATCAGCAACTTTAGACTCAATTGCAGAAGCAGCAGAGCGGGTACTGTAATTCGGAACAGTAGCAACGGAACGGAGACGCTGGTGAGGAGGAACATAAACGGCGCCATAGGAAGAAGGCGACCGGTCCTTCATTGCAGTGGAGGAGGATAGTGGAGGTTTTAGGGTTTTGAAGCGTGAGTTGAAAGGAATTTGCAGAGGTGGTGGTGGAGGATAGAGAATAAGAAAGGAGAACATGCAGGGTGAAACGACGATATCGTTTCTGGTGAAGGTTGTAGGAAATGCGAAGGTCCTGACTGCGGTGGTTAGTATTATCGTTGGACTCAGAGTCAGGGAGAGTGTTTGGAATTGGATTAGTGTTTAGGAAGAGATCTAGTTGTATACCCGGCACTACAATTAACTTTATTTATCGGATGTGCCCGAATGTACGTGCACTTGGACTACAATTATTTGGATATTCTTGTTTTCTTTTTTCAAATTTGGATATGAATATACATGCAGTAGCTTTTTTTTTTTTTTTATGATAATTGCAAAGTTGTGCTTATAAAATTATAATCAAAATAAGAACAAAATTTTCGGGAAAAAAATCAAAATAATGGCAAATTACATGTAAAAAATATAATGGAAATTAAATTATAACATATAGCTCAATTATTTGTACGATCTTAATTTATTTTATATTTCAATTATTTTTCATATTTTTTAATTGTAAGAATTTATTTTAAATTAATTTGTTAAAATTATTGCAATGTTCTCACTACAATTTATGTTTAATATCAAATTTAATTGATACATAAATAATATTTATTTTATTTGGCAATGCTAATTATAGAACATTCAAATATTGGACAAGAATGTAAAATAGATAAAAGTATACAAGGTAGATATATAAAAGCGTAAAAGTAAATAAAATTTTTTAGTGAAATGAATAAATAATATTAAAATATATATATAATATGATAGAGAAAGAAGAATATAAAAAATATATATTATTATTAAAAATGATGCAAGAGATTAGAAGTTATTTTACACCATTTTGATTTTAAAAAAAAAAAAAAAATTAGTGCAAAGGAAAGTGTTGGAGATGGCGTAAGTGACTAATGCATATTTTTCGTAGCCCGTCACATGGGAAGCACCAAACCCAGAATGGTGAAAATGCCACTCATGCAGGGACACGAAATGCAAGAATTGATGATATATATAGAATGAAATATGCAGCTTACGGAAACAATGAAAGATGAACATAATTTGAATACTAATAATTTATATAAAGATAAGAATACATATATTCTTCTTTCACTACACCACCTCTTTCTAGATAGTTTGGAAAACTTTTCTTTCCACAAAAAAGGGATATTATTCAAGCCTCAAGTCATTCAGACAATGGAGGAAAGCAAAACTGAGATGCTTATCTAATGTTACATTTCCTCAGCAATCACAGCCAGGATGTAGGGAAAATAAATAGAAATACCAAGTAAAAATAGAAGCCAAGAAGCACTATCCTCCTTAAAATGCTGGCTTAATAGGTATAGCCCTTGACAAACATTCCCTTCTTAGCTTCTTCGCTTTCACCCTCAGCAGAATACCTACCAAGCTGTGCCAGGGAATTTGCCTTTGCACGCACCAGTAGCGACTTCTGTGCAGCTTCCACATTCTCTGGACGACCTTGCCATGTCTTCAGCACGGTGTTCTGAAGTGCACGTGCATATGAGAAGGACACATGCCATGGGTTGGGACTTTGGTTCATTGCATTGAGGTTAAGGGTTGCTTCCACTTCGGATTGACCTCCAGACAAAAACTGCAAATTGAAAGGAAGTTGTATTGTCAGGCTTTAAATAAATCATCAACAAGATTCAGTAATGTTCTCATTAAAAACAGCTGAGCCAACAATTGCCAAGAGAATAATAACCACACGCAATAGCAGCATTAGAGCTGTTTACATTCGCAACTTCTATGCATATGGACTGTGTAAAACTTTAAATTTGGTTGCAATGGGACGTGAATATAACAAACCCAAGTTAAAATGCTCAAGATCTTTAACTCGCAACACAGCTTGTTTACTGCATTAGATATGGCAGTCATTGATAAAGAGATTTTTTCCAAATTCAAAAGAGCAATTGACATCACTTCACTACCCAATTGAATAAAGAGTATCTTTTTTTATCTCATTTCAAAAATCTACGTTAAAAAAAAATTCAATGAGTACATCAAAAAGTGAATATGGGTAAAAATAAGAGTTTCAGGAGTCAAATCAGAAATTAAGAGATTTTTTCAATTTTTTAAATTCACTGATGTGAGAAGTGGAAGGCGACAATGAATGAACTTTTTAGTCACTTAAGCTTCATAAGAAGAGAGGGATTCAGGCTAGCATACCATGATTCCAGGAACTGCAGGTGGCACTCTTCTTTTAAGCATGGTAAGAGTGTATTTAGCTATGGTCTCTGGAGAAGCCTTCTCTTTGTGCTCAGCTCCTGGTGTTACCATGCTGGGCTTAAGTAGGATACCCTCAAAGAAAACGTTGTTTTCTGCCAAGTAGAAAAAGACTTCTGCCCAGACCTTCTCTGCAACTTCAAGTGTTCTCTCAATTCCATGATCCCCATCAAGAAGAATCTCAGGTTCAACAATTGGCACAAGACCATTGTCCTAAACAAAAAAAAAAAACAAATGATAAGATAAAAGACGATAGTTGATGCATGCTTTAGCAATCCAGATCATCACTTTAAAAAGGGCAGATTATTCGAGGAAAAAAACTATTATTTAAAAAGACCCAGAATAACCTTAAGACTTCAAAAGGATTCCCAATGATGCAAACGGATAACCATAGACTTAATTTTAAGGAACTCTTCATCAAATACAAAGAGGTGTCATATCAACCATTTCTGACTTTCAAGTTTCAAACAACTTTGACATAACGAATCAGATTGTTCAACATGTTATAATTCACGACGATATACACCCACTCCGAATATAAAAAATAAATAAAAACAAAGAAGGGGAGAGAATCAATGGGGTGATGGCTAGAAAGGCATTGCTGAAAGGGTATTAGCAAGCATAGATCGGAAGTAGACTTTGGAAGTGAAACAATACCTGAGAAATGGCAGCATAACGAGCAAGTCCCCATGCAGCTTCCTTAACAGCAAGAGCAGAAGGGCCAGAAGGAATGCTAACAACTGTCCTCCTAAATATTGCACATTGACATGGATAGTGAAACATACATAATTAAGCACTCAATTAACAAAAGTGAAAAAATAAGATCAACATGACATAAACTGAACTTACCACTTGGCAAAACGAGCTCCTTGTTTGTAGTATTCAGCAGTCCTTGAAGCCAATCCATCCAAGCCCTGACACCATGACTCATTGTTTGATCCCGGAAGAGGTACCAAACCCTATAACACATAAACAAGCTTGTTATACCAAGGAGTCCAAATTTCACAACGTATGGAAAACTATACCTTGTCAACTTTGATCCCAGGTACAATATTCTCATCGCGTAAGCAATCCACAAACTTCTTTCCATCAGTAGTGGACTGGTAAAGTGTTTCCTCAAAAAGAATTGCACCGGAAATATATTCACCGAGGCCAGGTGTCGTCAGCAAGAGTTGTCTGTATGCTTGTCTGTTGGCCTCGTTATTATCTAACCCAATAGATGCCAACCTCTTCCCGCAAGTTGCATTTGATTCATCAATTGCAAGAATGCCACGACCAGGTGATGCAACAGATTTCTACACAATCCCATGTACAAATAAGCATAACAAAACCAGAAGACATAAAAGTGTTTATGCAGCGTCACTCATATCAACTCTATCCAACAAAAAGACGTGATCTGATATCTAACAAGTTACACCCCCACCCCCAACCACTACTTATTACAGTCTTCATTATAAGATCACTTAATAGTAATTTTACTCAATCATAATTAACTGAACTAACAGGACCTTTAACATAATTATAATAATAAAGGGATTCAATTACCAATAATTATAATAATAAAGGAATTCAATTACCGAAGAGATCGATTTAAACTGAAGTTCGATTCAGTTAGCCAGAAAAAACAATATAAACAAAATCAACAAACAATATAGACATAGCAGCCAGCAGCCAAAAAAATATGACATGATAGAAATTAATTACTAACAGCGGTTTGAACAAGCTCGTCCCTGTAAGAACTGGCACGGATTGGGAGGGAGACTCGGCGAGTTGCGGAAAAAGTTGAGGAAGATCCAGGTCGCTGACCAAACGACTGTTGACCGATCCAACAAGACGACGCTGCGTTTAGCTTTGCACAGGCCATCTCGCTTCAAGACTGACGATGAGATCGAGCAGAGATCAAGAAGAGAGACAGAGAAGATTTTTGATTATTGACGTCTGATGTAAAATAGCTTTTGCTTATAATACACTGACGGCTTTGGTTTTATCTCGGACAGTCCGCTGTGAGTTTTTTGGTGGGGAAAAGGACGTTGTACATGCGGCGATACCAAACAGCTCCTTAGTTGGATTATTTTCAATTACCAAATTACCCTTTCTTTTGGTTCTGAGCACCTTTTTATTGACCGTTGGGACTTTTTTGACCTCTCCAATTGGCCCTACTAGATATGCGGCCGCGGTCTGTGAAGTGACAGTTCAAGGTTCAACAACAGCATAAACCGAAATTGAATAAGGTTGGAGCAGTTTATGGTTCAATTTGTGAACCACTGGCTCGTGGTTCAGATACAGTTTAATATGGTTCACACACACGATTCAGTTGAGGTTTAACATGATTTAGGTTCACAGATGTTTTTGGCTCGCAAATTGCTTGAATCATGGTCACGCTCAAGGCAGTTTGGTCTGATTCATGGCAATCTTGGTTTGACGCTAGTCTATTCAAATTGATCTAAAATCGCTAGAATGATTCGAACAAGACCTAAAATCGCTAGAATGATTCGAACAAGACCGTGCCGGATCTAGTTCAAACTGGTCTATTGTCATAGGGTCATAACTCATACACTTAATGGTAGACTACATTTTAGTGTGCAAAACCTTTTGAAATTTTTGTGTGGATTGGAATTCATTTATTAGTTTGTTTATGAAATTTAGCAACTATTAAAATTTAAATTGTTATTTGTTTACAAGATTTGATTGATGTTAAAGCAGCTATAAGCAATTTTTTATATCCATTTGTGATTCAACAATAAAGGAAAATTATGCTTTTAAATGTTTCTTTAACGAAAAGGAGGAGTAGAGGCATGTATTATTTATTTATATTTATATATATATAATAACAACGCCTACATTTAGAAACTATTTCTAATTTGATGTTTTTAAATAAACTACGCATTACATTAAATGTTTTTTAACATTTAAATTTTTCTTACTATTTTCTATAACATTCATTTCCAATTTAAAAAATGAAATTTAAAATGGAAAGTTAATAAAAATTATGTGGTACCTAATTTTGAACTATTTCAATATGGAAAGTAGTAATAAACTATGCATTATATTAAATATTTTTTTAACATTTAAATATTTTTTACCATTTTCTATAACATTTATTTCCAATTTAAAAAATGAAATTTAAAATGAAAAGTTATAAATAATAATAATAATAATAATAATATTATGGAAAGTTTATAAAAAGTATGTGCTATCTAATTTTGACTATTTTAATATGGAAATTTATAAATAATAATAATAATAATAATAATAATAATAATAATAATAATAATAATAATAAACTATGCATTGCATTAATTTTTTTTCATATTTAAATATTTCTTACCATTTTCTATAACATTCATTTTTCATATTTAAATATTTCTTACCATTTTTTATAACATTCATTTTTCAATTGAAAGAATGAAATTTAAAATGGAAAGTTATAAATAATAATAAGATGAGATATTTGGAGTGTTTCTCTTTGAATTTAAATGTCAAAAGTCAATGTGTAGTAAAGAAATAAATATAATTATAATAGATTCAATTCTTAATAGAAAAGAAATATGTAATTAGATTTATCTTTCTTTTTATTGCAATTCAAGACTTCTAATTATATAAATTATATTAATTGGATCCAACTAATTAAAAAGAATTTTAAGGAAATTTGTAATTAATTGTTTTAAACATATTTATGTTTTTGCTGAAAAAATAATTGAGAATTAACATTTCTCTTTTAAATAAAATAAACATTATTATTATTATTTTTTTAACAATGAGCTATATTATAAGATAAAATGATAATTGTTTACATATTAATTATTTATTTATGATGCATTTAGGCTAGCTCTGTTTTTCAGAAAAAAAAATATTAAATTGCTAATTTATCTATTTTCAACATTTATTCTGCAAAGAAAATTCCGGAAATTACATATTAATTCTTGCGTGATTAACGTATAATTGAAGAAAACCTTTAATTCCTTTATCACTTTTCTAATATATATAATACGTTCATAAAAGAATATATTTTGTATTCTAAAGTGTAAGGTAAATTGAGTTTTTTTTTTTTTTTCTCATTCCTTTATATCCATATGTTTTCATTAAGTATTCATTCAATTCTTCATATTTATCATTTTTATATATATTTATATGTTTTTCTATTAAAAATTTTAGAAGGTACATAAATTTTATATTTTTTTAATTATTAATGTTGTACGTGTTCTATGCGAAAAAATTTTCTTTTGTTTTACAATAATTTATAAATTTTATCCAATTAAAATTAGCAACACGTATATATGTAATGTTATTTTTTATTTTTATTCATGTTTTTAATGAAATTTTATTTTTCCTCCTATTGCAGTAGTTATTTTTAAAATTTTCAAATCAAAATTTACAAAAACTATAAAGTTATTTTCTTTTTTATTTTTATTTCAGATTTTTGATGAAATTTTAAATTTTTTTTTATTGTTAAACATATGAAATTATTTTATAATTATTTATAATTGTAGTAATTTTAGAAATTATAATAAACTATTTGGCTTGATGTAGCTCTTCATAAAAATGAATAAAACTGTGTTTTATTTATTTATTTTCATTATTATTATTTTTACCATAGTTTGTGCTTTTTTTATTCAAAAAGTCATTGATCTTAACTTTTTTTTCTATTTCAATATATTAATATTATTCTGTTTCTTCTTTCATATATGTTTATGAACTGTTATCTGTTAGTATTTTAGCTGTGTAGAAATCAATATCGTTAAATTCATCATCTACAACTTTAGATTTCGAAATTTTGAGATTGAAAATTGTTGCTAATTTGGATAATCCATTTTACTTTTTTATAAGATAAAAATTGGTATTTATAAATATTTTATTGATAAATATTTTTATATATTGGCATAATATTATTTCAAGGATTATAGAGGATATGTAATTTTAAAATATCTTATAATTTTTTTAAAAAAACATTAAAGGAGAAGACGGGTTGGATACGAGAATGCATTAGAATTATTGATGGGAAATGACGAAATAAATTTTAATATGAATGTAACAAGTGTTGGGGAGAAAAATTAACCTATCTAAATTCTAATGCATTTTTTAATTTAAGAGTTAATTTAACTTTAATAAAACATTATATAAAACTCTATATAGTATGTAATATAAAATAACTAAATTCTTTAGTAAAATTATTTAAAGAAATTTTTTTTACTTCTAAAATTGAAAAACAAATTTAGATATAAATATTATCTGATTAAGATATTAAGCACAAACTTCAAATCTTTTTTTTCTTAGCATTTATAAAATATTTGAAATCTTCATATGTTTGTTGATTAAAATTTATATTTGTTGTGTAGGAAGTTGGAATTAGACAAATAATAAAAAAAAAACTTTTATATAAGTTAATTCTTCTTCATTAAATTCATTAATTTTAAATTTCTTATGTTAAGATGTAAATTATGAATTAAGTATCAAATGAAAGTGGCAACTGGAAGTAGTTCAGTTGGTCTTCTTGCTTGCCTTTGTACAATTAAGAAGTGCATGTATGAGTTTGATTCTTTTCAATCATATTTCGTTATCAATTTGGCGCAAAAGTAGGTTGCCCTCTATTATGCAGTCTACATTGAGGATGATTTATGTATACTTCTCTTTCGTATCTATTTTATGTTGTTAAAAGATTAATTTTTTTTTATAAAAAAGATGCATTTTAGGTATTCTATTCAAAAATTATTGTCAAATTCAAAAATACATTAGAATGAAATTTTTATTTTTAAATTTGTATGTTTGTATCAAATATTGTGGACATTTTTATATTAAATTAGTTCTTATTCTATAAAAACAATGGGTACTTATATTTTGAAAATACAAGGTAA
>CANUEY010273891.1:0-30120 GCA_948099555.1 Croton setiger
TTCTACTAGTTTTTAATGCAATTAACGGTTAAATCCTTCGTCGTACTTAGGATTGCTAGTTAATTAGGGGTTGTTATTAGATCGTATCTTAGCAACCTATTACTACGGTAGAATTGGTTGGGTTGACGTTCTTCCTGGCTATAACTTATTTGTAATATGAATTAAGAAATCATTCTTGAAATCAATGATCAATCGAATCAAACTTCACGCCGAGGTATGCCTTAATTGAATTCGTTTCCTATTATTTTAGTTTAATATTAATTTCTGCCATTTGCTTTACTTCTTTTTATTAATTAATTTCCTTTCGATTTTTAATCTCTCATCTTTACTTTATTTATTTTTAATTTCAAATCTGGTTATTTGTGGCAAGTTAGTCCCTAGGGTTCGACCCTTCTCACCATATTTACAAGTTTACTTTGTAGGAAGAGCAAGTTTTTATTTTTGGTGGATTCGACACCCATCAGAAAATGATGTTTGTGAGTTTTGTTAGAAGGATTTGAAGATGAGTTTGAAAGTCACCTTATTTATTTCCTTGTTTGCTTTTGCTGGTTTATCTTTCACATTCAATGGGTACAAAGGTGGTGTTGCCATGGCTTTACCACCGGCGATGGTCATGATATTAACGAGGAATCTGTGGTTGTGGGTGGTTTGACAAAGAAGAAAGAATAATTAATTAAATATAAATTTTTAATTTTATTATTTATGAATATACTTTTTTTTTTAATTTATCAAAATAATAAAATAATTATAAAATTGACCATTTTTATAATAAATTAAATGACTCATTTTTAATAAAAATATTGCTGACTTTCAAACGGAAGGACAAAAATCATTAAAATTAAAATACAGAGAGACATTTTTCTTTTAAAAAATTTTTATTCTAAAATTTGCTATTTAGTGAATTTATGATTTTTTTTTTAATTTATAAACCAGTTTGAAAAAGTAGTTGCAGCAAAATTAATAATAATAAAGCTTAATTTTTATTTTAATCCAACATGATCAATCAGCTTATAATTTTTTTTTAATTTTAAAATTAACAGTTTAAAATCATAATTATTTAAAAAACAAAATGTCTGATGGCTAAAAATGATAATAAATTAAACCAAATAAGTGAATTATTTCAAATAAAGCATGTCATTGAATTGATAGGCTGAGATTGCATGGCCAAGTGGAGAATCTGTGTTTGTTGATCTTTGTGATGGGAAAAAAAGCCAGTGGCAGTTGAAGCAGAAGAAGCTCTGCCAACATATTTGATATCTTCAAAACAACCTCTTCCAATGGCTTTCATGGTTTTGTAAAGACGAGGTGCTATGTAACTGTAAGCTCCCATGTTCATTGGCTCTTCTTGGCACCATACTATCTCTGCATCTGAAAATTTTACCATACATTATATCAAAATGTAAAGGATTTTAGCATCTAAAATGCTAATAAAAACAACTTAAAAAAATGTTGATGGTACAAATACATTACTTGGATAACGATTTAATTCTCTTCGGACGAGATCATATGGGAAGGGAAAGAGTTGTTCCACTCTGCAAATTGCAATGTCTTTGGCATTAACTCTATTTCTTTCTTCATCTAACTCATAATAAACCTGCAAATGCAATCAACCCCACCATAAATTCATTTACTAATAGAACTTTTATATGAAGTTGTAAAGAATATGACCTTTCCAGAGCAAAGAATGAGTCGCCTAATGCCATTTTCAATATCGGAATGATGGTTTTGGTCCTTAATAAGTCTCTTGAATCTGGTTCCTCCTCCTTCAACATTATCAAATTCTGACAGATTTGATTTGCATGACTTATGCCGAAGCAGATTCTTTGGAGACATCACTACTAGAGGCTTGCGAAAATCCCTCAGTATCTGTTATTTTGAAGTTGTTTATATGCTCTGGATTGCCTTTTTTTTTTTATTACACAGACTAATTATAAATAAATAAATCATCGTCCTTACCTGACGCCTTAATACATGAAAGTAATTAGCTGGAGTAGTAACATTCACAACCTGCCAATTGCATTCCTGAATTTGCATTCTAAGTGATGACTCCATTTCAGGTACAACATATGGGTCACTATCACTCATCTGCACATTATTACGTAATTAACAGTTCACAAATTCACTATAATGGACTGGGTCTAGATAAGTGTTTTCCTTGCATAACTACCTGAAGAAAACGCTCCAATCGAGCACTTGAATGTTCAGGACCTTGGCCATCGTAACCATGAGGAAGCAACACAACAAGTCCACTTTGACGCAGCCATTTTGCTTCACCACCACTAAGAAACTGATCAAATATCACTTGAGCTCCATTTGAGAAGTCACCAAATTGAGCTTCCCACATAACCAATGCATTTGGATTTTCCATTGAATAACCCAATTCAAATCCAAGTACACCAAACTCTGAAAGGGAGCTGCTTTCAACAATAATTAATACCAATTGCATTACAAACTTTAGAAGCAAAAGCATGTTAATTCAACTTCATATTTAGTCCATACTAAAAAAAACCATTACTATACCCTTCCTTGTATTAGTATTACCTGTTGCTCACAGTAAACATTTCTTCATCCTGGCCTTTCATTATATGATCTAGAGGGCAATACATCTTCCCTGACTCTTGATCGTGAACCATAGCGTGGCGGTGACTGAATGTACCTCTTTCAACATCCTGCCCACTCAATCTTACATGGTTACCTTCAACTAGCAATGTTCCAAATGCTAGTGCTTCCGCGAGTGCCCAATCAATGCCTTCTCCTGTTTCGATCATTTGAGCCCTCTCGCTATATATCTTTTTCACTTGCTTGTGAGGCTTCAGATCATCTGGAAGGTATGTTATTGCTTTACCAACTTCCTTCAAAACATCTGGTGTTACCCTGCACAAAATATAGATTCATGGTATACCATCCAAGTAAAAAAATATGTATATATGACACCTGAAAATGCAAGAACAAGGAAAAACTTGCATACCCGGTGTTTTGGATACGCGAAAGCTGTTCAGGTGACTTGAAACCAGCCCAATGAGATGAAAGCCAGTCACTTCTTTTTGAAACATAATCTTTGCTGTTTGAATATTCTTCATTAAGTATTCTGTTAACCTTTTTGTGTATCCTGTCAATGTCTTCTTGCGTGACCATCTCGGATTCTAAAAGTTTGTTTTGATATATTTCTAAAGAAGAGGGATGCTTCTGAATAACCTGTACTCCAATTCAGAAAAAGACAACATAACTTGCTTGCAGCAGCTATTTGGGGTACATTTTTTTATTAGTGATTAGCATGCATAGAAACAAACATTACACATTAGTGAATTAGCTAACCTTGTACATTTTTGGCTGTGTGAAAAAAGGCTCATCAACCTCATTATGCCCAAATCGACGATAGCAAATGATATCAATGACAACATCCGAATGGAAAGTCTGACGCCATTCTGCTGCAAGCTCACAAACATGAGCAACTGCCTCCATATCATCTCCATTTACATGAAAAATCGGGGCGTTTAATGCCTTAGCAGCATCAGTGCAATACTGCGATGATCTTCCTGACCTTGGATCCGTAGTGAAAGCTACTTGGTTATTCACTACAATGTGTATAGTCCCACCAGTTGTATAATTTGGCAAAGCACTGAGATGTAAAGTTTCATAAACTACACCTTGCCCAGCAAAGCTACCATCTCCATGGAGCAGCACAGCTAGATTTCGCGTCCTGTCCACATCATTGGAGTAGTATTGCTTTGCTCTAGTTTTTCCAAGAACAACTGGGTCTACAGCTTCCAAATGACTTGGATTTGCGATAAGTGATAAATGAATTCTCTTCCCAGCTCTAGTGGGTCTATCATAGGAAGTTCCTAAGTGATATTTAACATCTCCAGTGCCAGTGTAAAGCCCAACTTCATCGTCAAACTTAGCATTCTTATCAAACTCGCTGAATATCTGTGCGAGCGGTTTTCTAAACACATTCCCTAAAACATTCAATCTTCCTCTGTGAGGCATGCCAACAACTATGTTATCTACACCAAGATCAGATGCTTTATCAAACATTTCCTTCATTCCAGGTATCAAAGTCTCGCAACCTTCGAGCCCAAATCTCTTTGCAGCTTTCATTTTATTAGCCAAAAAGTTTTCAAATTGTGTACTCCAAGTTAGCCTATCAAGAAACAAAACAAGCCTATCTTGATTATAAGTAACCGGCACCGGAGTTTCAATCCTGTCTCTTAACCAATTACATTTAGCCCTATCCTCTATATGCATATACTCATACCCAATATGTCCACAATATGCTTGTTCAAGTCTTGTTAATATAGATTCAAGAGTCATTACGGGGCGATTATCGGATAAAAACCCAGACATATTCCATACCCCTAAAAAGAATTTTCTGTTCAGATCAGCTTCCGTAAACCCATGAAATGATGGGTCTAATTCATCAGGAATTTCTCTTTCTTCTAAACCCAATGGATCCAACTTGGCTTTCATATGGCCATTAACTTGATAAGCTCTTACCAGAAGCAACAAACTCATACTTTCTTGTATTGTTTGGGTTTGACCTGAGGATTGAATTATGTTATTCTGAGCTGCAAAATTCCTGAAGAAATTGTCCCAGGATTCATCCACATTGTTTGGATCCAATTCCCAGGCTTTCTGCAAATCTTCCAAGTAAACACTGCTGGTTGCATCTGAAAAATTATGGGAAAGTCGAAAAGTTTTATGAAAAGTCCGATTCTGATGATGAGGAGGAAGCCATTGTAATCTGGCATTATATGATCCAGTTCGAGAGAGAGTTTTTCTGATGGCGATTCTTGCTGCAGTGTAACCAGCTCTAAACCACGCCATAATATCAAATCAAACCCTGATGAATTAGAATTAGATCATAAAATGTTGCTTCTTTCAATCAAATCCTGCAATTTTATTTTTTTTAATTACAATATCAAAACGAGAAGTTGATAAGCAATTCAATAACAAAAGTGAGACAAATTAATGGCATTGTGAGTAGATTAATTTGCATTTGGCTAATCAAAATGAGAATCGGAAGAATCGGAGTGTAACAGAACTAACTGGGTACAAATTCCACAAGTGGGAAATGTTCTTAGGTGCCAGGTGTCACAACACATTCTCCAGGACCTTTTTTAAGATTTAAAAATGGGGAATGTAATTAAATTAGAAAGCATTTCAGTAGCACCCTTCCAAATCAGGACCTTTTTCTCAATAACGGATTATTTTAGATACCAGGGCTATTTAATTCCGAATTAAAAAAATAAAAAATTTCAAATATTCAAATCCTCCATTTAACAAAGCTGTTTGCTATGTTATAGATATGGGAAATGTTAGCATCCATTTAACAATTGTGGGTAATGATTTGGCCTTCCACAATTTTTGCTTATGTTGTCTTTTTATCTCTTTTAAGTTAACTACTTTTTTACAGTATTTTAAATTTATTGGACTTAATACAACAATTCCACTCTACAATTTCTACTCTTTTTGCTGTTGAGCTTAAAAAACAAGAGTTCTTGCACTAGATGATTATAACATAATTGGAAGAATACAATTGTCAACAAATAACCCATTAAAACAGACTTACAAAATACATTCTTTAACAACTATATATATAGCTCACAAAGCTACAACTCATCTATAAATGTCTTCAAAAAATCAACTTAAAATGGATGTGTTTTTGAGGTAATTTCACTCCCAATTGAACACTTCTTCACTTTCTATTTGTTTTACTTTTAAAAAAGCTTGACTAACTTCAACAAAGCTGTTTGCTATTTTCTGTTTTTGATTCTCTTACCATTTTGCAGATATAATGCTAGCAAAAGCATGAATAGGCCAAATGGTTCTTCTTTGAGATGTAAGGAGAGAAATGATTGGTGACAGAGGCGGAAGATCCTGGAATGTTTGCCGGAACAAGAATTTGCGTCTTACCTGTAGCTATTCTCTTACCAGCTACATTGGCATAGAATAGCCCAGATATGGCCGGTACAAACACGTCACCTCGAGAACATAAGTAGAAGTCAATAACTTTCTCAAACTCTGAATCTTCTGATTCCAGGAACTTCGTCTTTTTATCTTTGGGCATTATGCTTTCCTGCAATTATTTCAATAGATATTGGATCATTATAACAGTCATTCCTCATGTATCAAACAACACTACAAGAACATGAAATAATGCACGCATTAAGGACTTCATCTGGTAAAGGGGAAGAAATCAAAGTCTGTTAAATTTAAATCTCCAAACAATTCATGCCAAAATCCCGTTCATGGAAGGTCATATACATGGACCAAGCCGATAGATAAACCTCAATTTAAGAAAAATGTTCAATCTTCCTGACAAACTCGGTCCGTTTACTATAGTAGTGAACTTAACTGAGATGGAAATAAATATATTCTCACCTTTGTATAAGTTTTAGGAAATAAGTCCTTGAGAACATCAAGGCTTTCATCCCATCTGGACTGAGTTAAGTAGATGGTTGTGTCTTTACCGAATCCAATCTTTCTCAGAAACAATGCAATTTCCTGAGCGTTGTAACAATTTTTGGCCGCACCAGCACCACTCCCATGGCAACTTTGTTTTTCCAATATCTCAACTCTCAAGTCCACAGCAATAAATCGGCCATCAGACTTGTGGCTCAAAGTTTTCAGCTTCTCAATCATAGAGTCAACCACTTCATTAACTTCTGGCTGCAGTTCCAGAGCTCCAAACATTGCTAAACATGCAACCGAATCACTGTTTCTCTTTTGTGCTGTCTTTCTCATATTTACAGAGGGAAAGTAAGAAGCCAATCTTATGTTTCCCTTTGTTCTAAAGATAGGTTCAATTGATTCTGCAATGTGATCTTCTGTAACACGATTCGGGACCCTGACAACAGCAAAATCTCGAAATGATATATCATCAGGCAGATCCTTCACCACTTTAACTACTCCATCCAGGCTCGTTATAAATTTATCCACATCATATATTTCTTCAAACTTCCTGCAATTCTAAACCAATTAGAATTCATACCAAAAGAAATAAAAATATATTGGAGAACCGATATGGTACTTCAACCATCATAAGTGAACTTCTTAATATGAGTCTTGTACTTTTACTGCCTGTAAATTCTATGCAATTTCTTTACACTCACCTTTACATGTTTAATTAGAACATACAAGTGTACATTTAGAATTTGAAATTGTATAGAATTGGTTATATTTGGGCCAAATGATACAAATAGTAAAATTTGAGAACAATTTCTGATATTTGATAAGATTAAGAAATATTTTTTATCAGTAGCAAGGCTGAACAAACCAGCACATTTAGAGCATAAAGTTCCAGACACAGAGGTCATTTTACAGCAAATCTTTTCAAGAAAATCATTTTTAAGTAGAATAAATTGAATTTATATTTAATCCTCACCTAAGTCCAGGTAACTAGCGAATGGAGGATGTTAGACTTGAGGATAAAACTAATATGCCCTTAAAATAAGAATTTTACAGGAAAAAAAAAAAAGAGGAAGATCATTGTCATGATAGTGTCAAGAAGCAACTCAAGAAAAACAAATTCTGAAGTGAATCCAAAACCTCTCAGCAGAGAGAGGACCAATATCGACTCTGATTACTGCTCAAAAGTTTCAAAAACAAACGAAAGAACAGAAGGATAGGTAAAGAAACAATTCCCTTTTTTTTTTCTGATTAGTAAAAGGTCGAACATGATGTCGTATGGGTTCTGAAAGTGATTCAAATAGTTAAAATCTTGATATTTTCCAGGATATTACTGGCAAAAGCACATCATGAACAAAATATAAAGATCATAAACATAGAGACCTGAATACTGACCTCTCATCACCTGGCTTGTTTCCTCTAATGTCAGGGAGTACAAGAGTTCCTCCTACATACCGTGCTACCACCACTGCATCAGCAATCTGGAAAATGAATGAGGAACAAAATGAAAAATAAATATGGGAAACTAAAAATCAAAAGAAATAAAGAATTAAAATACAATGCATAAAGTATCAACAATTAATAGGAATTTAAACCCTGTGATGGATAGCAGTATAGCAGACATATGCATTCAGTAACAATCAGCATTTAATAAGTCATTTACACAAATAGCAGTCAATCAGCACATCGCAACAAACTAAATTCCACGATACCTGTGAGATATGATATTCTGGTCCATTAGTTAACGAGAAAGTAACGAACCCTTTGGACCGCTCTACCTGACCTGCTAGCAAAGTAAACATTAATGTATAAGAGAAAAGAACAGAAACAATCTACCAACAAACACAAGCACATATAAATATAATTCTGCAATGAAATGCAACTGAACTAGTTGCCTAGCTCATACTACATGAGGTCATAGCTCACACAAAAAACAATATTTTTTCCTCGTTTCAGAATGTCCAAAAGCACATAAAACAATTATATTGAATTTAAATTATTATCAAGCACTTGGGCAAACTAACCGAAATTTGAATCTGTCCAACAGGGTTTTAGGTTCTGAGCATTCTCCATCCATGGTCCATTACTTGTCTTTGAAAATGCTACAAGGCCATGTTCTGAAACTTTTCCACCATCAAGTTCAGAATCTGTAGCTGTTCCCGGAAATTTTTCCTTCACAAAACAAAAATATATTCAAAAAACTTTCATAAGTATAAGGAGAATAATATATTTCAATTTCTATCTATTTTCTCTGTTGCAAATCATAAATATTCCAAAAATGATAGACCAAAACATAATTAATCCTAATTCCTGAGGAAAGAGGACAATAATTTATAATCAATAGTAATTAACACAAAGGACAAATGTACAACAAACACTGTACTAATTCACAAGCATTGCTGATAGAATTGGGTGAAAATTAATATAACAGTGAGTTGAGAGTAAAAAGATCTTGCAAAATCAATTAAAAAGAAAAGAAATAACAGAGAACTGGGATTTTGGGAAAGAAAGAGAACTTGAAACATGAGTAGCAAAAAGACAACATTTGAACAAAGAACCAGTGGATCTCACATTAGAAAAAAAAAAAAAAGTATTAAAGATCCAATAAATACATATACAAAATAAAATCCAGAAAGAACAAGAACAGAAACTTACTTCATAGGAATCAAAGTGGTCTCTCTTGATCATATTTCCAAGCATAACAAACATAGTGAGAGTGAGTATACCAGCAACAACTTGCCTCAAATCAACACCCATTTGCAAATCTCTCTCTAAAAGCTAAACCTTGTGTATAAAAAAAAAAAAAAAGTGGGTTTCAGAATTAGAAGCAAGAAAATGAGAGTAGGTTAAAAGAGATATCAGAAAAGCATTGTGATTGTGATTAGATAGAAGAAGACAATTAAGTAAGTAGCTTAAATGGAAAGTTAAAAGTAAAGAGACTGACAAAAGAAATTAATAATGGGTATGTTAGTTTGATTGACACGGTTGCAGAGAGAAGTGGTAGTGAAGATGAGGAGGAGGAGGTAGGTCTCTGCTTTCTTTAAAATCACTATCCACAGTTTGTTTGTTCGTTTGGGTCTTTATTTTTGCACCACCGACACTTTTGTCTGCAAATTCATTAGATTCCTTAATACCCGCTAATCTTCAACTTAACAACGGGAATGACCCGTTTATTTGCGGTCCGGTCCGGTTTTGCTTTATCATTTTCAAAAAAATTACATTTAGGTCTTTCTTGTTATACATAATTAACATTTACATCTCTGGTTTTATTCTACTCCTTCTTTCAACTTAATATTTTTTTTAATGTATTTGACTTCATAGTTTTATATCAATTATTTCTCTATTTTAATATAAAAATTAATTAGTTTTGTTATTTTAATGATATTTGCTATTAATCAAAAAAATAGGTGATTTCAAAATATGAATTCAAACACATAAAAAAAATTAATTTACTCTATTGAACGGTGGAGTATTTAACTTTGAATTATTTACGTACTTATTTCTTAAAAAAAAATTGAAATTATAATACTTATTGATTATAGAGGGAACAACTTTTTTTTTCAATATATGAAATTATATAAACTAATTAAAATTATAAAATTAAAATATTAAAAAAAGAAAAAAATCAAAATTGTAAAATTATTTTGTTTATTATTCTCAAAACTTTTTTTTAAAAAAAAAAGTATGTTTTTTAATTTTAACTTTTAATCACTTGCACTTCGTTCATTGATTATTGAATTGTGATACGTAAGTGGTTGCACTAGTGATATTTTTGTACTATTAATTTATTTATTTTTAATAACATTATTTTGATATGTATTTACTTTGATGTTTTAGTCAATCACTTTTTATATTTTTATTTATCTTTTATCATATTTTAATTTATTGAATTATTTTTCTATTAATCAAATAATTTTATTTATTAAGAATAAATTTAGTAAAAGGTGCAAATATATATTGATTGTTGACCTTTTCGCATCATGTTTTTTATTTAATAAATCATTATTATTGCTCTAATCATTACTTCAAGTGTTCTAATATATATATATATATATATATAAGTGGCCAGCAATACACGGTATTTATTAAACATTAAAAGTTTTTATGGAAAAATAAATATTTTTAATATTATAGTTCCTTAATTAAAAAATAATTATGCAAAACAAATATGTTCACATTATATTTTCTTCCTAAATCCATTATGCAAAAAGAAAATTCCATTAAAAATTAATTAAAAAATTAAAATCTAGCAAATATAAAGGCCAATTTTATATTTCTAACATTTATTATGTTGATGATATAATAATATACCAATAATACAATTATGCTTTTCCTAATTTAGGAAATTAAAATTAATTAAATTTTGTCATCCGTTTTGCCCTAGAGTTAATTTATTATTTAAGAAAAGTAAGAAAGATAAGATTAATTTGAATATCTAGTGCAATTATTACTTAGTCAACTATTCATTGACTCTATAAAACAACTATTATGTTAATTATATAACATATTTTTTATATTATGCTTTTATATGTTCCTAAAAAAATTTATTTACATTTATACAATTTTCTCAGTTGATGTGAAAGAATAAACTTTGATTTTGTTAGGAACTATATATAAAAGTTATTATAGTATTTATATCAATAATTATGAATAGAGATAATCAAAATAAATCATAATTTTAAAATGTATATATTATATATAAATAGAAAAATCTAAAAGGGTAATAGCATGAAAATTGTTAAAATAATTATCTCAACTAAACTTCCAATAAATACCATTCTTATTAATAAATTCTTACAAATTATCAAGATTTTAATTTAATTATTAAAGATATACCATTATAATAATTTTAGTTGGAATATTCTATACTAACACAAAATATTATTCTAAAATTTTACAATTTCTGTAAACTCTAAAAATCAAAATAATTATATTACCTAATAATATTAGGTTAGATTCTAAATAATGTATTTAGAATATAAATATTTCGTCTTAATAATGTATTTATTAAAATTATACATAATTATTATAATAATGTTCCAAACTTATGACCTAAAATATGAGTTTACTACAATTAACCATAATTATTATCTAAAATCAATTGAGTAATTTAGAATTATAAGTAACCTACAAATAGGAGATGGTAACAAACAATCACAAGCTTTAAGCCTTAGTGTGTAATGTGAAAGTTTTGAAGGTGAGAAAATTGACATGAAAAATTACTTTACCTACTTCTATTTTCATGGATTTTTGTATATATCATTTTTATCATGACCTCAAACAAGTTGCTACATTTTATTTATTTTCATGTATTAATTTAGAGGAAAAAATTTTTAGGTCTTTCTGCAATATTAGGATTTGGTTCCTTTATTTTGTGATTATTATTTATAAATCCATACATATTGTATTCATCACACTATTTTTTTTTTTCTTCCTCTAAATCTTTTACTATTATCATTCTTCTAAGTATTATTGTTTAAACAAAAATTGAATATTGTACAGATGTCGACAATAGTCATTGGAAATGGCTTGAAAATTGTGAGACTTAGCAGCCAAAAATCGAAAGAAGAAACCAAAGACTTTCACTACTCTCTAGTGACCAGTTCCCTAATATGAGACCAAGTTTTAAATTCAAAGGTCAAGAGCTTATTTTGACTCCAAATACGTCATTGTTCATTGGCCGGTTGTTGAGTTTCAGTCGGGTCGGTAAACGGATCTCAAAATCCGAAATTTTCAACCGGCAATTTAAGATTTATTTGGTGATGTTTCCACAAAGACGCATTTTTTTCTAAAAGTAGATTTTTTTTTTATTGTGGGTGGTTTACACATGATCAGTTTCCACCATTAGAGGTTCTTCTTTTGGTTGGTTGACATTCTTTTTTTATTTGATTTTCCTTAGTATTTTGCTGAAATTGTCAAAGTTTCAAATGAGTTGCTAATTGTTATGGTTTGGGTATAAGAAGGTGGTGGTGGTGATATGGTGGGCATTAATAATTACGTCTTTGAACTTAATTTTCTAAGAGATAATATTTTTTATACCTATTGAATTTTATATCTGTTTCTATTTTTCTGCAACTCAAGATTTTGTTTTATTTCTTATAAGAGAAATGACCGTGTTCTTGATCATTTAATTGTAATGATTAGGGTGAGCAAAATGGATTTTTCATCAGAAATACGAATTTAAATTGTCATTTTGATTGTTTTGGATAGTGATTTTTAAAGTTTGAAGTTATTTGGATAAATTGAAATTAATAATTTGAATAGTTTGGATTGTACATGGATAATGAAATAAAATTTTGGATTAATCTATAATATCCAAAAAAGTATATATACTATATAAAAATAATGTTATTTTATTATGTATGATATTTGCAATTTAAAATTGATTGAACTTTAAAAAAAAAAAACATATGGTTTTAAATTTTTTAGACTTTACTAAACTTAATTTAGAATGAAATATGGTATTATTATTTTAGATTTTGAAATGGAATGGTATAATATATCGATAATAAAAGCAAAATAGTCTTTTTAGATTATTAATTTCATATTCCACTTTGTTTCATACGTGTTTACGATTTTGTGAATGCTCCGATCTGTAGTAAGATAAATTTATTTTTATTGTTTTCTTTATGAATTCTTGCTATTTTATTTATTGAAAATGGTTAGCATACAAAATTTATTTTCACTTTGCTTAAAATTTTTTTGGATAATTTGGATTTGGGTTGGATATTAAATCATCTATCCAAAAGATTATTGTTTTGAATTTGTTAAGATAACATTGTTATTTGATATGGATTTCATTTAGGATATTATATTATTTGGAGCGGATTGAATTGGATAACCTTTTTTACTCACTTTTAGTAAATATTATTTAGTAAATATTATTGTTGTTGTCATCTTGTGGAAGAGATCAACCGAGCAAGATTAATTCTCTATTTTTATATTGTGTTTGAATTGCTTTGTTTTTGTAAATTATTGTTTGGTGTTGAGTGAAGAAAGAGGAGGAGTGGTGGCGGTAAAAAAGATGTAAGAGATTGACCAAATTCTACTATTGCACAAATGCATGGACCTTAAAATTTGATTTTTTAAGGATATATTAGTCTTTTTCTCTAATTTAATAGTTTTTTAGATGTGAGAGAATAAATAATGTGACAGATACAGTATATAGGCACTAATAAATAATAATAACAAAATAGAGAGATTGAATCTTAATACTCTACAAAATATAAGAACCTAAAAATTTTTTTTTCATTAATTTACAATTTGTTTTCATATATTTAAATTTTTTTTAAACCTATATTTTTTTAATAAAGATAACATTCAACTAAAATGGTAACTAAAAAAGTTTTGATTCATGATGATAAAGATTTTCCTCAAAAACTATTGAATCTATTATTATTTGTTTAAAAAGTTAAGCTTATGTCCATGTCAAATTTTATGAGCATAACAATATTACGCATAATTCTAATTATTTTTTCTGATTTTGTTATTTAGTTGATGCTACTAAAATATTAATATTTTGCTTTGATCATAAAGACTCTTAAATGTCTTAATTAGACTTATTTTAATATGATTGTACTTTATTATTGCTCTTAATTTGTGTAATTATTGATATTTGTTTAATGATTGTCTCCTTGATTTTCTTTTGGTGTTGGAGAAAATTACAATTTTCATTTGTATGGCCTACCAATCTAATATTTCCACCATTGTGGTTGGTGAAAGTCCATATCCAGAATCATTGAATGAGTTAGATGTTATCAAGTTAATAAATTATATCATCTGTTTCAATCAAAAAGTTGAAGAAATAATATGTCATGGTAGATTCTGTAACAATATCATCTTAATTTTAGTATAATTGTAAAACATATTGATTAATTGGCCTCTAAATAACTAGATATTAACCCAATACATACAAATAAGCTAAAAATGGTAAAATCAGGCTTAATTATATAAAGGTAATTGCAAAAATAGTAAAAAAAGAAAGAAAATCGGGTTAGAATAAAAATAAAATTGGATGTGAATCCAATGCGGTTTTGGAATAATTTAACTTCTAGCTTTGCCATAAATGGTAAGAAGCTACAACTCAAGAATATAATAAATATTGAGGGTATTTGGAGAGAAATGGTGCATGAGATAGAAGAGATCAAAATAATAAAACTAAAAAAAGAACAAAAATACAACTAAATAACCTTTGTTATATTTCTAAAATAAAAATAATTGTTCATTTTGTAAAATAAAAAAAGAGTTGGACGTTATTTCCTTGAAAAAATTTTGACTAATTTTTTTTTAGAAAATAAAAAGATTTGATAAATTGTTGAAAATATAATTATGTTTAGTTAGACATATTAGGATACGTGAATATTTTGAATCTCAAAACCTTTTCCAATTTTTATGATTAACACCCGACAATAAATTAAGCAAAAAGTTGTTTTTATTGATTTATTTACAAAAATAATTTGTTCTATGTAAATTCATTAATGAGATTTTTTTCCAAGATTAATTGACTATTAGTAATAATCCTGGAGTTTTAGAATGATGACTTTTTTAATTATGTATGAGATGGATTAAAGTTGACGGTGAAATTATTTTACAATCATCACATGTTTCAATCAAAGGAACTACTTTTATTCGTTTCAAAAAACATTAACTACTCATTTTCATTTTCAAAAAATGGAATAATTTTTCAAGAAAAGTATGCTGAGTGTAAGTATGGTCACTCTATTCCACCATTCCATTACTTTCTGACACATTAATAATTTTTTTTTTTAAATAATCGTTATTTTCAGTTTGATTAAACTTAAGAAAGATAACAATGATTAACAAAATCATTTTATCTCTTAATGCATGCTTAATTATTAAATAAAATTACTATTACTATTTTTCATATTAGTTCACTTTTCAGTATTATGTTTAAAAAAACAAAACAGATTTTCAATTAGAAATTTAATATTAAAATTTCATAAAATGCTTAATTAACCGTTTCTGAAAATACTCTCCTAATTATAAATGGTAATTTAATTTTACTTTATAATCAAACTTTATAAATGATAAAATTTTGTATATTTTCAAATATTTTTTTGTTTTAATGTTATATTAGACTTTTGAACCTGTAACGATAGCTATAATACAAATTAAAGTAAGGTTATTATTATTTATAATAAGTTTGTTCTAAATTCAGTCCCTATCTTAGCTAGCTTTTATTAATTTTATTTTTTAATTTCTAGATTTGTCAAATCTTAGGAGAACTACATAACTTAATTATTTTTGTTCAGCTGAATTTTTTTTTTTCAATTTTATTTGTGATTCTAAAGTAACTGTTTAAGTAATTTTTTATATTTTTATTGATAAAAGATTAGCATTAATAACGCTTTATAAACATATTAAACAATAGTTAACATCAAACAATTAATTTTATTAATAAAACACGAATAAAATTTATCGAATTAAAAAATGGAATAGATATAAAATTCATACCTTGAAGCATAAAATCATAAAATGGGGAATATGATAAAGATTTCTTGAGTTGTACAATTCCTCCTACTAATAATTTTGGTTGCTTCTTTTTTCCAGAATTTTACTTTGGCCATGTCCTCCTTTTATTTTCCTCTTTCTCCTCTACTTTTCTTGCCTTTAAGGATTTGATAAATTTATAGCATCTCCTCTAGTTTTGAACTATCATTTCTGTGCCTTTAAAATTATGCTACCTAGTTTTTCACTCAAGAAAACAAACTAAATTTAGAATTATTTTAGATTCTTAATTGTGGTAATTAAGTTTTTTAGGGATGTGTTTAAATGGAGACTTACTTTATTAGTTTTAATGGTTAACTCTGTTTTAATTTCAAACATGTGAATTACAAATTCCTTAAATATCTCCACAATTTGTGCATGTGTCTTTTTCTCAATTTCAAAGATTCTTTTCCTTTTTTTAGTATTATTATTATATGACCTTATTTCAATGTAATTTATTTATTTATGGGTGTTCCCAACGTATGTTTAAGTTCATAAAAATTAATTCACTAGATTGTTGATTTATATTGTAATAATTTTGTGAAATTAATGAATCATTGAATCCAACACCATTCCCTTCTCTTATTTAAATGGATAAGATAGATAAGCATTACATCATATTTTTAACTTGCTAAGGAACATGGCTGAGTGTACCATCTCAGCTAGGCCCAACCACGTGTAACTTGAGCGCCCTATTACAAGAGTTTAATTTCTTCATGACATCCTAACAGTTTGGCCAACCCATTTGGTTAATTAGTTATATGCATTGTAACACCCTTTCCGATCCGCTAAATCACCATGAATCACAACCGGTTTACGAGATGAAATACAATACATATAATAATTTAAATAATAAAATTTCTTTTATATATATATATATATATATAATTCAATATACTGTTTGCTTATATAAAAATGAGTAACTGAATATATAATTCATTAAAGTACATGTTATTGGCAACTATATACTTATGCTTCTCCATGCAAATCTGTGTACTTATTATTGTACTACTTTGATTGTGACGCCCCTTCTCGGCCCGCCCGATTATCAGAGTGAACCGAGTCGAAACAACAAAATCAGATGGACTAAATGCTTAACATGTTGGTCCACCCGATTACCGGAGTGAACCGAGCCGAAACCGCAAAACTGAATTGATTGAATGCTTAACATGTTGGATGATTCATTCATGTATTTAAGTATCCTAATTATGTATGTAATATGTTAAATCCGTACCAAATTAAAACATTTTAACATAATGTTGCATGTTCGTATGTATATGTATATGTATTTAATGATTACATAAGTATGAACTATCTATTATAAAAATATTACAAGACCAATAGCATGGGCTTAATAGAATTGCCCTCCATGAATCAAAAGAATTAAAATGACAAAAGAATGTCTACCTTAATAGAGTGGAGTTTGATCTTGATGAACTGCAGTAACTGTAGAGGTACCTACCAAAAGCTTAAAACCTACCACCTGTGAGTTAGACATGTAACTTACTTAGCAAATTTTTTCCAGTGAATACTTTAACTTTGATAGAAAATAAAGGAAAGAAACACACACAATCACACAATGTTTTACTTGAATGACCTTACTTGCTGGCCTTCATGCTCAATGCTTAATGCAAATGCAATTTTATTTCTAATCACAACATATGAACCTTAACATAATAGTAACATTCATATTCATGCTTCATAAGTTCAATAAGTGAAACCTAGGTGATAAGACAACCAATAACTAGGCTGCTAAGTCCCATATATAACCGGGATGCTAAGTCCCAAATATTTAGTATTATCTAGGCTGCAAAGTCCCAAAATCTCATTCCAATGCACGACCTAAAGCTAGAGTAACATAATAGTGTAAAATGCAGATTTGCTAAGTTATATGTTGCAACATATCTTTATCAAAATGGTTTCAACCCTAACCTTAGTGGAGCATTAAGAAAACATCACATTTGATTGCATTTTATATCACAAATACACTCATTTCACGCTTTTATGCTTAATTCCTCTTTATGAATCATCTATGTCATTTAACATGCCTTTTTGGATGCATTCATGCTGTATGCCATATTTACTTATGCATTCATACATTTAGATCAATTACAAAGGCTAAGAATCTAATTTTGATCAAAAGGCAACATGTAATGCGCCCGCTACCTTAAGGTGTAACGTGTCTACGTATACCCAAAAACTTTCTAGAAAGAATGTGGCAAGTGTAGCATGTGCTACATATGCCTAAACATTCTGGATAAAAGTGGAGATTTTAGCGCGCGTTACACATAGAGTAGCGTGCGCTACCTCCTGATTTCCTATAATTTTTGCAGGATGCTAGCATGTAGCGTGCGTTACCTCTTATGTAGCGTGTGCTACATAATGGCGCTCTACAGATTGCACTTATTCCATTTTTATCTTATGCCAAATCTCATTTATAACAACTAATTCATTAAATACTCTAGATCAAACTCATCAATGCTTCATTTAAGACTCACAACACCACATATGTACAACCATTGCTCATTTATGACCAAAATAACAATATTCGTCTCCTTTAAACCAAAAACAACAACCAACACATAATATGCAAAGTTCAAGCACTTTACTAAAGTTAAAGTATCAAACCTCTTTTAAATGAAGCTAGCTCTTTCCTAGCCAACCTTCTCCTTCCCTTGGCAAGAGGAGGAGCTTAATCAACCCCTAAATAAAGAATGTGAAGGAGAGTGATGCATTAGCCATAATGTATGCTAATGAATGCAATGCAATCATTTTACTTAACCATTTTTACCCATTATCAATTTCATTATTAGAGTAAAAAACCCCCAATTACCTAAACCCTAACTTCTCTTACCTTGATTTAACTCTCTACCCAAGCTCAATCCTTACTCCGAGGTGTTGAAAGGGCTTAATTAAATGTTTTTCTTGATTATGGGTTGATGGATGAGGGAGATTTGTGTAGTTATGAAGAAGAAATTGAAAATAAAGAGAGGGGAGGAGAGTTTCAATAGAGGGGAAAAGAAAATGAGGAAGAAAATGATTTTTGGGAAAAATATTTAGAGAATATTAGATTTATAAGGGGGTTTTTACATTTTTGCTCTTGCTTTTTATTCTCCCATTTTGTCCTCTTCTTGGCCCCTTTTTGTCTTTCTATTCCCTCTTGGTCATTAACCCATTGCCATTTTATTTCCTTCTTTGCTTTTGTCTTATATATGCCTCTTTATGTCATTTGTTTCTTTTTTAAAAACCTTTCTTTTTATTCCTTTTTACCATTTTTTATCCTCTTTTTATTTTGTTACAACCCTTATAAATTAAGTTTGTTCTTTATGTTTTATTTATTAAGTTTTAATGCACCCTTTTCCAATGATTCCTCTTGACTTGGACCGGTCTTAGTTTGATTCAAATCGACTCTATAGGCAATATAACTAAGCTGAATTCTAGGATGTTACAGTGATGCCCTTCATGATTTATCTCTCTTACTGCTCTAAGACTTACGTGTTTAGAAAACTAAACATGCAAAGCATATAGCTTAGTGGATACTTTAACCTTAATATATGATAATATATATACAACTGCACACATTCATGAACATGCACCATTACCTATCTCGTCTCTACTAGCTTGCATGTTACACACCTTATGAATGAATCTATAAATGTCAACACCAATCAATTTATGTAATAATATCTTATTCACTAGTTAAATTATATTTTTCAAGTTATTAATCATGAATTATTATTTATGCTTTCTGCTGAAATTACTTATTGTCAGTTTAGTTCAGTTGATGATTTAATTCGTCCGTTCAACTGGATGCTAATATTGGTTATTTATTATTATAATCTTATAATTTTGGGTTTAAGGATTTTGATGATGTCTAATCCTTAGTTCATATTATTTATTTATTTGTTTATAAATTAAATCTTATACTTTAAATAGTTGTGTGTCCTTATGAGATAAATATTTAGGTAATATGTTTTCCATATTTCTTAATTATGCTTAATTGTTAATTAGCATTCTTTTCATGACTTTAATTATTTTGTCTCTATTTTAAATTATCTGAATATGATTTATTACATACATTATAGCTTTACGGAATGGATTCTGGATGTCGTTCAAAGATCTGTGGGTTATGAACCCACTTACTGTATGAATGTTTTATGTAATAAGATCTTTTCCTCATTTTTTGTTTTAATTGCCAATTGATTATGTACTTATCATATATTATTAGGTTATTAATTTATTGGTCTTATCAAAGGAAACATTATTAAGATTATCCTACTTGTTCTAACTTAAGTTATCTGTGATTTCTCCTAGTCCTCTTACTTCATGATTGGCTCACTGTCCACATTTGATTAGTGATCATATTTTATGCTAAGTCAAATATCACTAGTTAACCTTTTTAATTATTCCATATAACCTTTTAACCGGTTACTATTAACTTTATCTTTATTTTACTATATTATGTTTGTTTATTGTTATTCTTCTTTTATTTCTTATATTATGATAAATGCTAAATAACTTTAGATTATGGTTTGTATATCCTGTTTAGGTTTGACTACTTACTTTTAACTAAATATAGTTTATATATAAGATTAATCTAAATATTTCTTGTACTCTATAATCTGTCTAAACATCTTTATTATGTCTTCTAGATCTATCGTATTTGTATTCTTCAATCCATTGTTCTTCTCATGTTGATTCCTTATGAAATTCATTCAGATGTTTAGTTAATCTATATAGATTCTTATTTACTGTTTTTAGAGTTCCTAATTTTTTCAAATCCCCTTTTGTTAACCTAGTCTTTAAATATCTAATAAATGTTTGTTCGATTAATGTTCTCCTATTATTAACCATTTATCCACTTTTTAAATATTCATATTGAAATATATATATCATGAAATCATATTTAGGTATATAAAATATCAATAATATTTATTCATCACATTATATTCTTTATAATCACATAGCATAATCACAACTTGCCATTTCAATCTTACTTGATGAACCTTTATGTTTAATGTACATCATACAAAAGACATATACTCAATACACATATGTTAGCAACCATTATCATTATGTATCAGATCATGTACTTGTTTCGTAAGGTTATAGTGAAATCTAAGTGATAAAGTAACTGTATAACTGTATTCTAGGTTGCTAAGTCCTAAATATATCATATTCATTCTCACGACTAAAGCCAGAATATCAAACTATATAGGGCATAGATCTGCTAGGTAATATGTTGTAAAATATCCTTATCTACCTAGTTTCTACCAAACTTTGGTGGACAATAATATATTTAAATCATTTCATTCACATATATCACATCACACTGTATTTCAATATCATTTATCATATTCACATGTCGTTTTACTGATTATCTATTTTTCCATCTATATATACTGCATTTTGCGCCGTTGTTTTTGATTATCATGGCTTTTATCATCATATAACTTAATAGTAAATCATTCATGTTTTGCTCTGATAGTAGTGTGTGCTACCAATCCCTATTAGCTTTTGGATGGAATGAGACTATGTAGCATGTGCTACCTTTTGAGTAGCATAGGCTACAATTGCATCCATGAGTTTTGGATAGAATGTGGACATGTAGCGTGCGCTACCTTTGGAGTAGCATGCTCTACTATGCCCTTCATAAGTTTTTGGACAGAAAATGATAGGGTATCGTGCGCTACCAATTGTGTCCAAATGCTTTATTTTTCATATAATTTTTTCCAATAGAATTTCAATTTCAATAATCATTATAATAATTTCTTTCATTCATATTAATTCAAAACATCTCAACAAGTACCATATTAACTCAGCAACATATCAAATGCATAAATTCAAACACAACACACTTATTAAACTCAGGTTCACAAATTAAAGTTAAAGTATCAAACCTCTAATCCGAGCTTCATAGCTTCGACTCTAGCTTTCCTTTTCCTTCCCTCTTGAACTTACTTCACCTATAAAAAATATAAAGCTTATAAAATCCCATTTCCTTAGCTAAAATGAATGAAAACGGTAGGAATAAACTTACTAGGTAATAGATATATGCTTGATGATGGGTTATCATTTATGAATTTAATGATTTGATGAAGAAAATAGATGGAAAGAATGAAGAAAGTGAACAGTAGGTGTAAAAGGAGAAAAAGAAAGAAATGAGGAAATGAAAAAGAATCAATAATATTTGTCCTTCTTCTGATTTCATTTGATATTTATAGAAAAATTACCAAATAGGTGCTTGATGTTTGAAATATTACTTACTTGATGCTTCCACTTTATTATTTATTTCAATTAAGTACTATTTTTTATTAATTATTTCAATTATACCAATCTACCCCACTTATGACTTAAATGGTTCAAACTAACCTTGGTTGGATTTGAACCGACTCGATCTGCTAAATGCAACGACTCGATTATTAGAATATCACATGCATAGTTTGTCCATTAAACATAGATGCCCCTTTGGATGATGTTAGTGAAGTCTAAATCATATTACAAAAAGGAGCACCTGGTGCCCAATATGCAAAGTTTTATGCACAGTTTAATAACGACCTAAAACACAATTTCACACATTGACTTTACGAGTTTTCCAGAGTGGAAAAATTTGCGTGTGCATATGTACACACTTTATGTTTAAATTCCTTCAGCAAATAAACACATGGACTCTCTCAAATTAGTACGTGATTTACACATGTCGTTTGAGTGCCAAAATGTAATTTTCAATATCCATATTTAACTTTCTCAAAATATTAAGGACCATTTGAAACTTTTTATATTCTTCCTCCTTTAGACTTGTCCACTGCCAGATGTAGAGAAGCAAAATCAAAAGTTTCAAACTAGTTCTTGATCTTTTAAGAAACTTACAAATAGATCTTAAAAATTACATTTTGGCCTAAATGTTTATTTGTTAAAGGAATTCAAACATAGAGTGTGTATTTTTGCACACACAAAGTTTAAAATTCCATTTATAAAAATTCGTAAAGTTCAAATGTGAATTACTGCTTTTGATATATGTTTAATTTAATTTTTAAATTAGTTGTTACATGATCAAATAAAGTTGTCGCTGTTTATTAGATTTAGTGGTTTGAATAATTGATTTTCTAATGATTTGATAATAGATATTTTTTTATCCACTTTTTGAATGATTTATATTTAAGAGAATTACTTTTTTCCTATTGATAATTTTTTTTACACTTTGATGAATCAATTAAACTTAGTTTTTTATTCAAATTTCTTCTTATATTTCTTCTCCACTACATTCTTTTTCCTATTATTTTAATATTTTTTTCATCTCCTCAAAATCTTATAGTGATATCAAAGGATGGTTCTTACTGAATATGTAAGATGAAGAATGAAACTAATATTTTATGTTCAATTGCTCCCCTTATTTTCAATAACGTATGTTATATCAATTGTGGCTTGTAAAAATGAACACTTATTTGGAAACTCTTGATATTGGCTTGTAAAAATTGAGCCTTATTTGGAAATTCTTGATCTTTGAAAAGCTGTAGAAGATAACTATGAAATTTTTTCGAGGAAAATGTCATATATAGTGCGTACTTTTTAAGAATTTGGACATATATAATTCCTATAAAGTTTTTTGGTTCAAAAATAGTCTATTTTTAATTTTTTTTCACAAAAATAGCCCACCTTTATGTTTTTTAGGTCCAAATATAGTTACTTTGAAAAAATTTTATAAACAAAATACGAACATACTATGAAAAATTTGTGAAAATTTTATGAACAGAATATGACTAAGTCATGAACAATTTCCGAATAGTTTGTGAACATTTTATGAAAAAATTACAAACAGTCAGTGAATTTTTTATTTTTTTATTTTTTATTATAAGAGTTATTTTTAAATTTTAAAATCTTGAAATTGACTATTGATGTTCTTTGCCTAATTTCTACGTTTTCAAATAGTCCAACCACAGCTTAAATAAAGATCTATAAGAAAATTAAAACCAAAATATCTAAGGCACAAAATATGTCTATTAACAAAACCATTTTTACTAGGATATGTCTCTCCAATCAGCCAAATAATATAAAATTATTTCAAAAAAGAATATGACGGAGATGAAAGGATAAAAGAATTTTATTAAAAAATTTGGAGCTCTAAAATATGGTAAAATTACTTGGCACTACATTTTATGATTCTTTAATTATATAAAAATATTAGTAATTATCCCTATAAGATATGAGGTGAGGTATCAATAACATTCTTAAAAATTTAAAACTTCCGTCCAAAATTATTACCACGTATTTTTTAAATGCTTTGCATGAAGAAGAGATGTTGAAGGTGTTTTAATTTGATAATTATGTATTTTTAGCTACTGAGTTTTATAAGCCAATTCAATAAAATTCATCTATTTATTGAATTAAGAAACTGAATTTAAATTGAATACATTTTAAAATTTGGAAGAAGAAATATTTTTTAAAATATAAAAAAATAAGAAAAAATTTAGATATCTTTTTAAACTATGCGAATAACACTCAAAACAATATCATAACAAAAATATATTATAAGAAAAATATTAGTTAGATTATACACAATAATTATATGGATATTTATTGAATGAAGAGGATAAAAATGGTATTTTTCTAAAAAAAATTTTCTCGAAAAGATTCCTTTTATCTTTTAAAGGATTGAAAATGTCTGTTTTTAATAAATTGGGATTAAATTTTTATTAGAAAAAAAATTACAAAATAGTCTTCTTTATAAAATTTTTACAAACCGTTCACAACATGTTCGAAAAAAGTTTATAAAAATTTCACAAACCATTCATTAAATGTTCAAAAACTGTTTGGAAATAGTTCAAAATTTTATAATTCTATTTAAAATTTACAAAAGAATCTTATGTCAGAAATATCAGAAAAAATAGTTATAAACTGTTCACATTTTGTTCATCAAATTTTCATAAACTGTTCGAAAATTATTTGGAACATGTTCATATATATACTAAAATTTTTACCAATTGTTTGAAACATGATTATATATATTAAAGATGAAAAAAGGTTGTTTTAGTCCGATAAATCTCAAAATAGAAAATTTATAGGAAAATTAGACTACTTGAGTAAAATAATAAACTAAAAATGTCATTTTCAAGACGTTATATGAACAATTTCTTATAATTTTCAAAAAGACATCCATTAATATTCTGGCCAATAAGCTATCAGCTTCATTTTTTCTGGTGAGAATAATCAACACCTCATGAACGCATCTCGTCGGAAACTCATCAGAATCGCTATATCCAACAAGTTTTCATTGTGTTTCATCACAAACATCAACCATCAAACAATCACAGCATATGGTTTGAAAAAAAAAATGGAAATAGAAATGCAAAAATGGAAAAACTATCGTCAGGAAAAGAACCACTAAATCCCGATTGAATCAAAAGGAAAAAAAAAGAAAACAGATGTGCTGCTGATACCAAACGAAAACATCCTTCTTCATCACTTTCCGGCGAAACCTGCAAGATGACTCATTTCCAATCAGATTCTATCTCGATGTTCAGTAATTTAACAACGAAAACCCCTTTCTTTCCATTATTCTTCGTCTCCTACGGTCGATTTTTGTCAATCTTCACTTCATTTCATCTTAAATAAGAACAAAACTCAAAATCACCTTAAAAGCAAATCAATTCACAATAAATTATCAATAGAAATGCTTTAGTCACTAAAAACGTATATAAAATTTCTTGGATATTTAACTTTTAGCTTTTCAAATAAAGAAAAGAAACACACATTCATACATGATGTTTCACCTGTATGACTTTACTTATTGGCTTTCATGTTTTATGACTTATTGCAACTGTTTAATACATATAAGCACATAACAATATTTATTAATGAATCAGTTCCATAAGGTTGCAGTAAACCTAAGTGACAAGGTAACTGTATGACTGTATGTCAGACTGCTATGTCCAACATATCAATTTCAATCTCACATCCATAGTAGAATATCAACTGTATAGGGTGTAGATATGCTGGTTAATATGTTACAACATATCCTTATCTATATAGTTTCTAGCTAACCTTGTTGGAACATATTATATCTTTAAAAACATTATACTCATCACATCAATATCTTAATCATTCATCAAATTCAACACATCACATTGTATAATGCCATATTTATATCAACTTGTTAATTAATCGGTCTGATTATCTATTTATACTGAATTCTGCATACATCTTTATGTTAACATGTCTTTTTATCATCATACATGCTTTATAAAAAATACATATTCTCTTTTAATTATTAAAAATGCTTAAGTAACCAATTACATACTTAAAAATCATCATTCAAATTCTGCCTTGAAGGTAGCGTGCGCTACCATATGTGTAGCATGCACTACCTATACTCTTAACATTTTGGACTAGAGGTGGCAATGGTAGCATGTGCTACCTATAATGTAGTGTGCTTTACAATAGAAAATGGCAGGGTAGCGTGTGCTACCTGCTATTTCTAGATGCTTTATTTTCCATTCTCACCTGTTTTCATCAAGATTTCCAATTATAATCACTCATATAACCATTTTTGATTTATTACCTACTTGATGCTTTAACTTTATTATTTATTTCTCTTAGGTCCTATTTATTAATTATTTTATTGAAACCTTTCCTACCCCACTTATGACTTAAATGACTTGAATTGACCTTGGTTCGACCTAAACCGACTTAATGTACTAAATGCAACGACTCTATTACTAGGATGTCATAACTATCCTAGATTAAAACCTCTATCGAGTAATCTAATCCTAATGCCTTAATCGTTAAGTGGGAATCTTTATCCGTCACCCACTCGAATTAGGTCATGCACTAGTGTTCAAGGAACTATCAAAGAATCCTTTGAGTCTTTCTCGAGCAATCACAATCAATTCTCAGTCTTAATAATATCCTATTCAAGTTAAGTTTTATCGAGACAATTAACTTGAAGATACTATCTTAACTAATAAACATTTAATATTAATTAAGAATTAAGCAACAAATAATCATTAAGATAAAATAACATAAGCAATCTTTATTTATTCTCAAAGTTAGTTAAAACATTAATACTCTCAACTAGGGTTCCTCAACATCCAAATAGACTTAAACAATATAGTTCATGGTATAAGAAAAGAAAACTGAAGAAAAGATAAGGTAGAGAGAATTTAAACAATCCATCTCTAGATCTTTAATTAGGCTTTTGATTATTCTTTTCTTGAGTTTTGCTCTTCAAATGCCCTTGATCTTGGGTGAAAAAGGGTTAGAAATGCTGAAATTAGATCTAAAGAATGAATTAAAATCGGAACTTGGTTAAAAGATAACTTTTCTCCCGAAATCAACAGTTATTTATGGATTTTTGTTGGACACGGCCACCAAACATAGTCGTGTTCTGGATTCGACACATACATAACAACTCTGCTACATAGGCGTGTTAGCTAAGCAACTAGTGCACACAGTCTCTGCCCAAGCGTGTGGAATTTCGAGTCTGAATAGAAATGGCCACGTCCATGAACATAGGTGTGTCCATGGTTGTTCATGATATAATGCTTTCCAGATGCGATCATAGCTAAGGAACACGACTGTGTCCTCGCCATGTTCAGCCTTACTTCTTTAAATTTCTTCCCTTAAACTCATTTCTATAGTATTTTGATTCTTTTCACTTCGAGGCCCAAAAACTACAAGTATCTTGCAAATTACCTAAAATCACACTTGAACAAACACATTAAATGCAATTTGATACAAATTGACCCAAAATAATGCATATAATACTATATAAAATGCATGTATCAAAAATCAACATATCACATATAATCACTTTAACATGAAATTTTTGACTTAAACAAAATCAACAAGTGGCTCTAATACCACTGTTAGGAAACCTAATGGTTACTGCAAATCAAAACAGGCTATGAAACAAAATCTTTTGACTACTAGATTAACCTTCCAAAAGATCCTCATTTTCTATTCAATTTGATGAAAGAATTCAAAAGTTAACCTTTTTGAGATTTCAAAAAATTTTTTGAACAACATATTCTGTAATATGGAAACTCCCTCTACAGTATCCACATGAATACTTCTGTCTTGAGTGCTAATTCACTTGAATGGAAATGACTTTTAGAACTAAAAAATTTTCTCCGAAAAGTTCAAGGTCTCTCTTTCATTTTTAAAAAATGACAGTCCTATGTTCTCTCTCTTTCAAGAAATGTTGTTCAACATCTTAAGCATTGTGTATCAAAAGAAAATCTCCTATTTCCTTTTTATCTTCCTAATTTGTAATTGAGAAGGAGAGAGAAAATGACAACGAAATCCATATTGGATATGGTTTCATTATATCATTATTCCAAACTAGGTGCATTCTTGTATATGACCAATAGACCCATATTGATTGGTAATAAGTCTAATCAAATTGAAGCTTACAAGTGATGAGCGATCTCTAGTATGACATTACGACTACCCAAATAATATAAGGATTGTTTGTCCAATAAAAGCCTAATAACAGTACATTCAAAATCCATATGCCACACGATATCTAGTTTGAACATAGTCATGGAGAGTGTCATACTTATATTTTTCAAACTTATGATTACTTGATCTCCAAGTAGACTGATAAGAAAAACGGTATTGATCACATTATCAATTTATTTGATCACGACCATACATTTCCCATTTCACTTATCGAGACACTTATCAAGACCTTTATAATTATTTAGTTATGGATAACGTTTGATTATGTCAAAATGTTTGAAAGTATTTAATATAATACCTTATTATATTATATTAAATTATCATGATTTTATATTTATTTTAAAAAATTGTATGTAATGAATTTTTGGTGTTAATGGTGTATCATTATTTAAATTTTGTCCCAATATCATTAAATGTTTATTATATTTGTTTTTTATTTTAGCATTTCATTTTTGTGAAATTCTATTTATATTACTTCTATACTAATTTGGTAATGATATTTAGCAACTAAAATTTTAAATCCCCTAATTACTTTATATGAATTTTAAATTAATAATTGGATTGTATTATATGTAATATGATACTTGTGAGAATACATATATCTCAACTTTCTTAATAATTCGAATTTATGATTGGTATTGTTTGATGAAGGAATAAAAATTTTATGTGATAAGTATTATATTTTTACTCAAACACTTAATTGATGAATAAAAAAGAATAAGAAAATATTATTGTGAAAATATATAGAAATGATCAAAATTGGTACAATACATACATATAAGGGAGAATTACGCTACTGCATGAAAAATATTTTATTAATAATTTAATAAATACATTATTACTATTAATTATAAAAAAAATTAAAATAATCATCATTAATATACAATAGAGGTGGCCACGGGCCGGGCCGAGCCAGTTACGGGTCTCGGCCCGCCGGGCCACGGGTTGGGGTAGGGAAGGACCGAAACCTACCCGCCAAATCGCCGTGCCGGTTGTTGACGGCCCGATTTCGAGAAACCGCCAACAAAACGATTTTTCCGTTTTGAAAGGGAAGTGACAAAACATTTTTAGCTTTTGGGAGTTGCCGAAGTTGGTCGGTCTTAAAATAATTTTGTTCAAAAGAGTCGCCACCCGAAAATTCGGGAAAAACCAATTTTATTTTTCAAAAATGACTCCGTTTTTATTTTAAAGGCACTGGTCAAAATTTAGAGATTCCGGGTAAGGGGGTAAGGTACGACGGTTTAAGTTTCACTTAAATCGCCGCCCGGTAAAAACCGGCCTCTGGTTTATTTTTCTTTCCAAAATTTTAAGTTGAAATAAAAATGCCGTTGTTGTGATTAATTTCTAGCGATGTTCCTAAATGGCGTTTCCGGTCATTGGCGAAAATCAATTTCAATTATTGAAAGCGATAAAGTGCGGAAATTAAATGCGGAAATTAAAATTATTCTTTCTCCGATCAGGAGAAAATAATTACAAACCGTCCTAATTTAATTACATTCTACCCGAATAGTCCCCGAAATTAAACCCAGCGCCCAGAATTAGCAATTAAAGGCATTTATTGAAAATTTACAATTTAGCCCTTGAACTTTTGTAAAAATAGCAAACAAGTCCCCGAAGGGAAAAATGTTCGTTTTAGCATGCAAAATATTCAAACGTCACAAAACAACACTTAAAACATATTTAAACATGTTATTTAAACATTTATATACAAAGTCGGAAAATTGCAATTTAGTCCTCGGACTTTAT
>CANUEY010273978.1:0-52787 GCA_948099555.1 Croton setiger
AAATAAAATTAATAAATATAAAAACATATCATATTTTACAACCATTTTATATTTCTTTTATGTTTTAAAATATAAATTTACTCTTAAAATAACAAAAAAAACATTTAAAATTACAAATTTCAAAAAAAAAAAAAAAAAAAAAAAAAAAACTAATAACAAACACATTTCTCCCTTCTTCTTCACTTTATTTTCATTTTGGTGACTGTAATGGATAGGGAACCAACTATAAAAGAAAGACTTGAATAACTTTTAAAACACTGGTTGCAGGAGTTTATATAAACCTAAATTTTAAACTCCTTTTTGATTTTGTGGAAGTCATATATGAAGGTATATATAGAGTATATAAACTAATAAATGAAGTTTTATATATGGTTATATACACTAATGCTTTTGGATATTATTATTAGAAATGACTTTGAAATATTAGTATATATGTTGGTATATATAATTTATATATACTATAAAAAAACAATATATATAAGTCATATAAAATGCTATATATACTACTTTTATGTGGTATAAATAAGAGTATATATAATTTATATATACTGTATATGACATATATATATATTGGTATATATAATAATATATATAGTCTATATATACTGTCATATATAACATGATAAGTAAAAACATTTAAAAACTTATAAATAACACTTCAAAATGCAAAATTTATAGGTTTTCATATACAAGATGCGTATATACAATTGATAAAATAAAAAAAGCAGTATGTATATTATATATACTGGTATATATAACAGTATATATAGACTATACATATTATCATATATAACATAATATGAAACAATATTTAAAAACTTATAAATAACACTTCAAAATATAATGAAAACTTATAAGTTGCTTATATAAAATATGTATATATAATTGATGAAATAAAAATATAGTATATATGGTGTATATATATTGATAAAATAAAAAATTAAAAAAAAAAACTTACACACTAGTTAATTGAGTATATATGATAGAGTATATGATAGAGTATATATAATGTATAAATGCTAGATAAGCAAATACATATGATAAATGAATATCAGTATATATGCAATATATGTAATACATATATACCAATATATATAACAAAATATATATATATATATATCTGCTTATTTTTTGTTCTCATTTCCACCATTGCTACTATCATCCAATTGTCTTTGAACCATCATAATAATTTCATATCCAATTGTCTTTGAACCATCATAATAATTTCATAAACTAATTCAAATGAAACGGAGGACTAATGAATCATACAACAATGAAGAAGAAAATTGTTGATGCAACAAAAAAAAAAGAAGCAAACAAACAAATTAATGCATACAACAATGAAGCAGAAAACTGAAAGAGAGAATAAACAACATACTAATGAAGAAAATTGATTGCTGAAGCAAAAGTAACCGAGAAATCAAATTGCAATGGGAAAACAACAAGAAAATAGCTTTCGAAAATCAGAAACAGAGAAGAAGAATGATGAAAACAGAGAAGCAATAGAGAACAAAGCAGCCTTTGATGTCCCGAAACAATTGCAATGTAGATTGCTGAAATCAGAATAAATCTCAAATAGAATTATTGAAGAAGATAAAAAACGAAATCAATTAAGCAAATAAGACAAGAATCAGACTGAAATTATATTAATAACGGTGAAATTGAAAAGGAACCAAAGATATTTGGTTTCTATTATAACAAATGGTGTGTCAATAATGGGAGAAGAGAATAAAACAAAAAATATAAATAAATAAGTTTATTAATAAAAGGGTATTTTAGAACAACCATAATAGTTTATTAATTTTATAAAATATATGCTATTCTCTTTTTAAAATGTAAAATATATGCTATTTGGTTATTTTTTTAAAATATGGTGATACTTAATATATATCTTTAATATTCAGGACTGCATAGCCTACAATGTTACTTAATCCATGTTATTCTCTATATTCAAAACATATATATCTAAATATAATAAAATTAAACATTTTAAGACTATTTATATAAAATTTAATGACACATATAATAGTTGAACTAAAATAAAAGAAGAATTAAAGAATAGAAAACCTAAAAACAAAATTACTTAAATCCACAAAAATAAACAAATGCAATTAATTCTGAAAACGTACACCTGAGTTCTAGTAGTCTGTTTCACCATAACAAAGAGCTAAATTTCAGTTCACGATTACTGATAAAAAAAGAAATTAAACATATAAGTTCTTCAACTAAAAAAAAAAAAGTAAACAAAACTATTGAATTGAAAATAAATATATATAGTTTTATTTAATGTATTAAGATGAATTCAACTAAGTCATTGATGGAACATTTTTATTCAAAACGCCGGTGAAGCAGAGGCAGCCGCCGAGGGATCCACAAAACTAAGCAAGCTATTCCAGTAAGTCCAAGAATCTTGATCAAGATTAATAATATTTCCATCATTTTCTCCTCCAGCCATTGAAGATGATGATGAATTGTGATGATTATGATGATCAATCTCCATAAAATCAGGAAGCCCGTTTGTAATATTAATCCCATTCAGACCTTCATTTGCCGCCATAAATGAGTCCGTAGCTCCCCATGCATTACTCATTTCTACGTTTTCTTTGCATGCAATATTATTGTTACTATTATTATTATTATTGCTCGTGTTGAACTGAAATTGAGGAACACTTAATCCATTTTCTGAAGAATTTAACGTTGAAGTTGGTGAGTCAAGACTTTCACCGTCGCCGGAGTGAAAAAACATGCCGGAAACCATACCTTGCCATGCTTTAAGCACGTCAAGGCATTTCGGTCTAGCGGAGGCGGAGGGGACCGCGGCTAGTTTGTTGGTTGCAGCTATGAAAGAAAGTTGATTAAGAAGAGGTTTGGATGGAAACATGGACTCGCGGACTAGTCTAGCTTCGGCTTCTAAACGAGCACTTTCCCATTGAGCCATGTGGCTTAAATTGGCTGCATCCTTAGGGTTGCCGGTGCCGGCGGTGGAGTCAAAGGCGTGAGCTTTTGGTTTGTGGGTTACCGGATCTATGCCCATTTTCTCTAGTCTTTTCTTCAAATGTGTGTTCCAGTAGTTCTTGATTTCATTGTCTGTTCTTTTGGGCAAGTGAGTTGCTATAGTAGACCACCTGAATAGACGCACCCGAACACAAAATTAAACTTAGAACAATATAATTAGAACAGAAACATTATATAGATATTATGCAAGCGTTACTTCTATGATACAAATTGAAATGGCAGCAAACTAGTCAATAGATTTATTGCTTTTGGGGAGTCAAATAATGATGATGGAGTTGTTCAGAAGGAGGAAGTTCCTCTTATTTATTTTTTAGCTTAGGCATTATCTATAATATCAAGAAAATCTTGCCTGCACACAGATATATAAGATGCTTTCATACAATAAAATGATTATATTTAAGAATTTTTATTTTTTAGACTAATTTTGTTTAATATCAGTAGAATTCAAATTTGGGAACTAAAAAAAAAAAAGATTTGTGATTCATGATGAACTTAATACGAGGATTTAAATTAACCCTAGTTACATTAATTTATTGTGATATTAAATATCGTACATAGAAAGTGTGGGTTACTGTGATAATCTGATGATAGCAATAACAACTATCATGAGTTAATTTTGAAGGTACAAATGTGACCATCTATCACTTTCATAAGCTGGTCAAATATATATATATATATATATATATATATATATATCTGTAGATGCTTCTATTTTACATGACCATGTGTTTTTGCAGGTTATAATCATTAGTTTTTTTTTTTTTTTTTTTTTGTTTTCAGCTAAGAAATATAACTTTTTTTTTTCTTTAATTTCCAGACCATAAAATTTCTGCCATCATTTCCTAATATAATGTTAACTAAAACACTTAAAATTATAAAATATTATATTATCTTCAGTTTAATCTCTATTATTAAATGAGTCAAATGATTAATAAATTATTACTAGTTTTTTATTTAAGGTAATAGCACAAAAACAAGACATGCAAACTATTTTTGGGAAATTACAACAGAACGCAGACCAGATTTAAACATATATATAGAGAAAATATAGCAAAAAACAAAAGAGTTATAGAATTTGAAAATAAATAGACTTACTTGTTTCCAAGAAGAGCATGAAGCTGAATTATGGTCTGTTCTTCTTGCAAACTGAACTTTCCTCTTTTGATATCTGGTCTCAAATAATTTGTCCATCTGAGTCTGCAACTCTTTCCACATCGTCTAAGGCCTGATTTAGACATATATACAAAAATAGACAACTATTATTACATGACAAAATATTCCATATATAGTATATACATATATAATCTTTATGTTTTCAATCATTATTTGAAAAAATAAAAGTTTTAATTTGACAAAATTATTCATTTATAAGAAAATTAATTTAATGATTCATTTAAAAATTAATTTATATAATAGCATTTCAATTCCTTGTTTAAATCAAGTTCAATATCAAGTTTTTTTTAAACATACTCCTAAAAAACTCGAAATGAGCTCCTGCATTAGCTTGCCCGTTAAACCAATGAACGAAAAATGTAATTAAAAAACTTAATCACCATTCTAAATTACAGTATTAAAGTGATCAATAATAAAAGAAATGATCAAATCAAATGAAACCCACCAGCTTTAGCAGGCAAAGCCTGCCAGCTTCCATGGCCATATTCTTCAATATAAGCTAAGAGCTTTTGGTCTTCTTCAGCAGTCCAAGCTCCTTTCTTCAACCCTTTCTTTTCACTGCAAGAAGATCGAGCCATCTCCTTTTTCTTCACTTGGTTTATACCAAAATAGAAAAAAGCTGAGTAGTAAGTAAGAAAATAATATCTGAAACTCAAGCATATATATAAACTGGGGATTTATTTTCTTTATATTGATTTCCTTAATGTGTGTGTCTGAGTTAAATAGTGAGAGTAGATATAAGCATATTAAATTTTATAACTTGGTGCGGACGTAATAAGTATGCAACAGCTATTTGCTTTATAATAAATTGTGTTTCAGCAGCTGATGAATTGATGGGTATAATTACAACTACTTAATTTTTTATGACAATTTCATCTTATTAATGACCCAAATTAAATGTATTAGCGACATGGTTATTCATAATATCTGCAAGGATTTAGGTTTGGTATAAAATACAATAAAAACATACTTTCAGAACAGTCAGTTTTCGATTTAAAGTGACTTGGAACTACTACTCATTCCCTCTTACAACCGCCTTCTTCAGGCCATTTTGAAATTCGCATACAATTCTATTCTGATTCTCATACTGGTTATTCTGCAAATTTAAAACCTAAACCAAATATGTATACGCATTAAAATTAGTTCTTTTCGTAGCAATAAATATATATTATACAATCAAGTGTTTGATAAAATATTAAGCGATTTATTAAACTATCGCTAAGTCTCCAAACAAAGATAGTTCGAGTGGCTCACAAGCATTAGAGCCTGTGTTTTTTTGGACAGCCTGCTTAACGGGAAATTCGTACAGACATATCGATCTTGCTAGGGAAAAAAACTCTCTGAATACTGCTCTATATAAAAAGATAAATTTATTGTCTTTAACCATTAACACACTGAAAATGATGGGAAAACTGTTGGGTAATAGGGTGAAAATAGTAGAGGTTTTGGTTTTTTGCTCTTAAGTCTTAACCTCCAGATTCTTGCATTTACTAGAGGGCACAAGAGTATGGCTGGACAGTAAAATCCAACATATATCTTTTGTTGGGTAAGTAAATTGTTAGTTTTACAGTGGGATGAGGCGTTCGACTAATACGGATTGTAGATTGTTTGTCTTCCAAGTTTTGGGAAGTATTTATTTGCTATTGGACTCCAATAATTGGGTAAATATTATATGATGCTTAGGTTGATTATTTATTTGATATAACATATAATAAATTTGTCATAATTATTCTGCTAAAAAAAATCCGAGAGTAGTTCAGCCAGAAATTCGATTCATTGAATCAAGAAAATATCCAGTAGATAAAACTATGATAATTAATGTTGCAAGTTATTAGCAATGTCTTCTTACTGGATTTCTTTTTAAGATAATTTAGCATGGGACTCGTATTTTGATTCAAATCTAAGCATCTCATCCTCAAATTTTATCTTTTCACAACTTTCAATGAAAATCCTAAAAAATATAATGTTACACACTTAAATATGATATTGATAATTTATTGAGCAGTTGGTGCGTTTCCCAGCGATTCCAGTTCATAACGGGACCACGATTTAAAAAATGGTTGAATCTGAACCGGTCCGCCCCTCTAACGATTCTGATCCAAATTTAGCAGTTACGGTTTAAGATCAGGCCGATTCCGATTAACCGACGGACCAAAATCGGCCATGACCACCTCTAACCCTAGTAGAATATAAAAATTTTGCTAATTTTCAGTTTTATTTTTACAATTTTACTTTTAGAAATTATATGGTTAATTTGGTTTAAACTGGGTCGGTTAAATCATTTTCATAATGCAGTGATAATTAATATAAAAAATTAATACGGTTCGGCTAAGCATGCAATTCCATCACGATTGGTTAAGAATAAAATTAATTCCCCCAATTTATTAGGGTTGAAATTGTTAGCTATGTTTACGGAACCGGTGGAATTTGTCAGGATTTTCATTAAGACCTCTGTAATTCTGTTCTTCACATTCATGTTTCATAATCATTTAGTCCCTCGTTATGCTAAAATATGTTAGTCATTTTGCAAATAATGTATTTAGGATATTAAAAAATAATTATAAAAAAGTTCATTGCATTTTATTTAGGTTCTAAAAATAATCATAATTTACAAAATAGATTAGTTTTTTATTTTCTATTTATATGTTTATTATTTGTTTACACTTTATTTTACTGTTTACCATTGTTTATTCATTTTCATTATGATTGATTATTATCTGTTTAAACTTCTCCATTAACATTATGTTATCCCTAATCCCATCTAATGCTACTACATCTCCTTAGAAAAATTTTGGCACAAAAATTGAAAGAAAAAAAAAAGAAAATGAAGAAAAAATCATTGATAATGAAAATGAATTTAATGGATTTTATTTATTTTGGGATAGATTTGGTGTTTATTATACAGACAATTAAAAGCAGAAAATAGTTTGGTTTTCAATGTAAATATGAACAGTTGATCGTTAATTTGATATCTGCTACAATACTTATTCTTATATTTAATTTCCATGTAGTTGATAATGTATCAATATATGCACAACATATATATAATGAATGCATATACTATTTTCTGAGTGAATTATGATTCAGTACTCCATTGATAAATACATTAGTCAGTATCCATAAATTTTTGTTCATGGAAGCCATTACCATTCTTAAATGCCTCCAATTTAAAGTGAAATTAATTAAATTTATAGTGAATAATAAATGTCAGATTTGTGATGGAGAGAGTTGATACGTTTATGGTACCTAAAATATTTCTTCAACAATAATAACTATATTACTACTACAATTTTATTCTATTAATTTTTTTTTTTTGAAAGATTTTAAATTAGTTTTATGAAAAACTAGAATTTGTGTAATAACATGGCCGGTTATAACTATACATGTCATCCGTCAAGAACAATTAAGAATGGACTGGAATAATTTCTGACTCAATTTGTTCTTGATACCATTCGCTCAGTCGTCAATCATGGCGGAACAATCATTTTCAAATATGACTATACAATTTTTGGAACTATAATAGTATAATCACTCAAAATAAGTTGAAATAAATGTTTGTTTTTTAAAGGGATTACTTAAATTAAATATAAACTATGTAAACATCCTTTAATTTCTCACAAAATGTAGGGTTGGAATGGAAACTTGCTCTTTACCATGTAAAAAATATCCTTCAAACGAAAAAATAATATAAGGGGAAAATAGAACTTGAATGCATTATTTAGTTCCCTTTTTAAAATTATACTAAATAGTGAAATGAATCTTAACTTAATGCACAGTATAAATAATCAGCTGCCTATGGTCTGATCTTTGATCAAAGAATTCAAAACATGATTAGTTTCTAGGAGTCTAAAACAATAACGAAAAAATTGAGTGGAAAATAGTGTACAAGTAAGTTGGTTTGCAAGACAAATTACAATCAAGAAGATGATAAAGGAACATAATTTTACAGCTAAGCTAACCATATTTTGTGCTGTTCATGTTATTTGTGACATAGAAGATTAGTTTAGCATAATTATAGTAATTATTATTATTCTTCCATTATGCTTGTGTTTCTTTTGCTAATGATTTTGGCATAGAGTTCACTATAAAATCAATCACTTTTAATATAAATATAATATCAGTATAGTTAAAATATTTAATTTATTATTGAAATTTTTAGTATCGTAATACCAAACATGGTAAGTTGGATTCCATACAATTTAACATTTGAAGAAAAGACTTGAAGTTGGGCCATTTTCAGGTGGCATACATTTACTTACTTACCCGCAGTGGAAGAGGGACAGCAAATCCCAACCTCCAATTTTCAGAACTTAATAGAAAAAGAATAACAACATATAACATACTTTAATTCATTTTATTATTATTATTCATTGGAACTAGCTAGCCCACCTCGCCAATCTTCAACCGCGTGCTCTACTAGCACCAAAACCACCTTAAACAGTGGCCAAGAGGGGGAGAAGAAGTCAGTTCACTTTCGAAATACAACGCGACCTAAAAACTTCAACACCAATTTCACAGGTTTCAGTGATCGGGCGACCGATCTAAGCCACCAAATGAAAGCCCAAGTGACACCGAACATTTTGAAGCCGAGGTTGTCGATGTTCATCGGGTAGAAAAGAAGATAGTTCATCCTCTATTGATACTTTTCGGACTGTTTTTCTGCGTAATATGATGGATTCGAAATGAAGATCATATTTGAAATATGTGAAACAAAAGCTTTCATATTGCATAAAGTTTGTGAGTTTCCATCACCATTAGAGTGACTGACTGCAAATTTCAATCTAGTCTTTAAGTCTAAGATAGAAAATGAAGTAATATTACAAAAAAGTCCACAAACTTGAGTGCAATATGATGTTTTGTCCTGAAATACTTTCTTGACTTATATTGACATTTATTTATATCTAAATTTGAATGTTTATTAATATATATTAACATTTATTAATTGATATTTATTTATTTATATTGATTTTTATTAATTTGTATATTAATATTGATTTTTAACAGTGATTGATTTTCAGATAAATATATGCTAAGAGGGATAGTTTTGAAATATTTTAATTTTATTGACCAGTGTAATTCAAAGTGCTATTTCCATAAATTTTTTAAACGTTGTGTGGTTATTGCCAAATATATTTCTTACTTGGAAAGAAGGACTAGTACTATTTTATTTTTAATGTACCGTAAAAATAGGTTTTTTTTTTTTTTTTCCTTTGATTTGATCGGAATTTTAGGCTCTTCTGGGGTTGGAGTTTGACTCTGAAGTCCGTACTCAGTATTCTACAAATTATGTCTTCCATTGATATTCGTTACAGTACAATTCACAACTCTAACGGGACTGCCATAATTTAAGCTCATTAATCTACACATATTGATTATCATTTAACTCTAATATTTTATAATTAATAATATAGTTTAGCTTACGTATTATAAAAACAATTAGACCAATCTTATATGCAACAGAAAATAACTTGTATATATTTTTGGATATAAAATATTCACTAATGTATAGTCTGCATTATATTATCTCTAAAGAAAAATAAAATCATGAATCGTATGACTGAAATTATTATATATTTTTCATATTAACTAATGCTATCAAACAGAAAAACATGTCGTCTAAAATATATAGGAGATGATTAAAGATGTAGACACTACATTTACAAATAAGAGACATTGTTTTTTTTATTTAATAAAATAATACATTTTTAAATTTTTTTTGACAAAAGAGTATATTATTTATTATTCAGTAAAATAATATTTTTAGTTAAATAAGACTTCCAGATTTTTTTAAATTCCAAAGAATTTTAAAATTCTTCCGAACTTGATTACGTGGCTGGAAAAATAGCTTTCGACGCAGTTATACGATTTTCGACAACCTTCACTAAAAAATAAAAAAACAGTATTGTCAATATTTATCAATGTAATTAAAAAATCTTCCAAACTTCACCAGCTAGCTGAAAAAATGCCGCCACCCACAACTGGGCGGTTTCTACAATTTTCACTAGAAAATTAAAAATCAGCATTTATTAATATTCATCACTATAATTTAGAATTTTTCCAAATTTCACCAGGTTGTTAGGAAAATGGTCACCACCACAGCTGAACAGTTTCAGCGATCTTCACCAGAAAATAAAATCAATAATTGTCAATATTTATCAATATATATCAATATCCTAAATAATATTAGACAATATAACTTAGTATTTTGTCAATTTTTTTACAATATAATTTAATATTGACAAATACTTATTTGATTTTTCAGCGAAAGTTACCGAAAATTACCTAACTGTGATGATGGTCATTTTTCTTTCCGCTTGGTGAAATTTGGAAGAATTTTAGATTATATTAACGAATATAAATAAATACTGATTTTTAATTTTCCGGCGAGAATGCTAGAAACCGCCCAGTAGTGGTGACAGCCATTTTTCCGGCCACTGGTGAAATTTGAAAGAATTTTAAGTTTTTCGGATATTGACATATATTGATTTATAATAAATTTTAATTTTTAGTTAAAAAATAAATTAATAATAATATAAAAGGAAGAAAAAAACAATGTAAAAGTAGGAAAATATTTATTTTACTAGTTATAAAATATGTACTAATTTTTTTTAAATAGAATGTACAAATTGTACTATTACATATAATTGTTTTAAAAAAAAAAGAGAGATATTTTTAGTTTTATTAAATAGTTTAAAATATAGTTAAATTTTTTATTTTTTAAGAATTCACTCGGTTTCTTAATACATGAATTCATATAAAGTTGTACAACGACCTCAAATTAATCTAAATCACCCTAAGTTAGAGCACTAAATAATATAAGACTTGTTTTAGAGTTTGATCTATGTCCTAACTAAAGATCAAACCAAAAAAATAAAAAATAAAAAAAATTAAGTTTCAGCAAAAAACAATTTATCCTAAAAATATAATTTTTTTAACGATAAAAATAACTTATATTAGCAAAAAAAAATTATGATTCGCCTCAATATCACAAGTTGTTTCTACGCTGTACCTTTGACACGTAATTTAAGTTATGTTGAAAGAGTTTTTCAAATAGTTTCTATCGTCTGTTTGAAACTCCGATCCGAACGTATTTTAAAATATTTGTTTAATCTACTTTTTAGATAATAAATAATTTTACAAAAAAGATATTTCTTTAAACCGTTTCATAAACAAAGAATCTTATTTAAACAGTATTCCCTTAATTATTATTGTATAAAAAGGATAATGGTAGAAAATTTATATTTAAATATTCACCGTTTAAACTTATTTAAAGATCAATAAGATGTGGAGTGAGATTTGATTTATTCTAAAATAAATTAAATCCGCTCCAAGCTTTTTTTTTTTTTTTTTGGAAGGCTGCAAGCTTACGTAAATACATATTGAAAACAAAAGTACGTGCCTGACATTAATATAAATGTGTTCATTTTGCGTAAAATGCAAATGGGTCCTAAAACATGAATATAGTGACACATTTCATTAAATATCAATTAAATTTGTTTGTTGTTCATATTTATTTTTAACACTTAGCATATAAATATGCTATAATGAATTAATCAATATAAGTATACGACTAGTGACGAACCCACTCTTTAGAAAATGGGAGCAATTCCTCTTGCTTTTCCTCTATGCAACCATAAATTATCTTTTTTTTTTTTTTTTCTTTGAGATTTAGACTCCAACTCATCAGTATCAAGAGTTTAGAAAATAAAATGATCTAATTTACTGGTTTTTATTTAAACCCATAACCAAAATAATATATCTGACTAGTATTTATTTAAATCTAAATTTACTGGCTAAAATAACTAATTCAAGTTGACTACGTAGTTAATTAGGTGGTTTAAAGTTATATATCATAATATTTCTTATTCATTATTCGATTTGGGAGCTTATGCGGGTGTTGACGCAGCTCAAGTTTGATCTTCAGTTCCATAAACCTCGATTGAGTTAAGAGTTTTGTAAGTGTGTTTGTTGTATGATTGATAGCACTGGTACGAGAGATCGGAAGAAATTCGGATTGCATTTGTTCACTCGAGAATGAAGTATTGGATTTGAACTTAGTTGGATTGTTCCACCATTATCATAATAGAGCACTAGGCATTGTAGAGTGGATATCCTAGAATGTGAATTGATTCTTTGAACAATTGAAGATCATCATTTAAGGTTTTAGCAGGATACCGCAGTAGATGTTTCACTATTATCCAATGTATTGTTAACACTAATGTAATACTTATTACTTGATAAACCAAAAGTAATTCAAATTAATTGAATTCCAAAAATATTTAACTCTAAATTTTTATAAACTGAATATTTTAACCTAGGATGAAAATTTAAAAACAATACTATAGCAACGTTGTAGTGTAAGTTAGTAGTTAAATAATTGATTATTGATTATCTTTGGACAATAAACGGGACAATGATATTCAATTAACTAATTAAATAAGTTGTCAACAATTATTATACTAAATCTACATCAATCTATCTAGATACGTATCTATTCCTATCCCATCTATCAATCCAATTAATGTGATTTTCATTTATATTTTAGTTTGTTATTTGTGAAACCAATAAATATTTGATCTTATGCACCAAACCAAACCAATGAAATTTCATAATTTTTAACCCTATTCTTTTCTTGTCTAATGTTTATTGTTGTGAAAGGAAAATTTTTCTATTTGAAGAAATTTCATATACTAAACTTTCACCCTTTGACTTTTGTGAAATATAATAATTTTTTTTTATTATCTATTCCATGTCTCAAAATATAATTTGTCTTTCAGACTAATCCGTCTCAAAATATAATTTGTTTTTCAGACTAATCCGAATTTAAGTATAACAGAAATTATTAAAGTTAGTGGCTTAGCACCTCTAAAATTCAGGGTGCTGCATTTCCAAGGATCGAACATTCACTCTCTTAGTTGAGCTGAAACAATCCTATCAATTTATCTAATCCATTTGGTTAAATACAATGATTCTTTATTTTATTTTTTAAAAAAAAAAAAAAGAAAAACACTTAATACTCTTCCTTACAAAGAGCCATTATAACTCAACTGAGGACGTGGTAATGCTAATTTAAGCAACAACTAAAAAACTCTAGATCCTGATAGTAATAAAACTAGCAATTGTACAATATCAAAAATGGGATAAAATGGAAAAAAAAAAAAGTTAGGTAGTTGATTTTAACTAATACTATCAGATAAAAAAAGCGTGGTAAGAGTACAACAGTGAATTAAATATAGGAGCAGTTGGCAGGGTTAAAATCTTTAGTCCAAACAGGCAAGTTTAAATCCACAGTCTAGACATAACGTTCACTCGTTCAAATCGAATAGTTTTCAATTCGATACTTTAATTTAAAAAAAAAAAATCTAAGAAGTGGAAATTTAATTTTCATCTGTTTTAAATTAATAACTGCTAACTAATATTACAGGCACACTATATATAATTAAAATTAAAATTATAATTATAATTAAAAAATAAATATTGATTGGTGAGGCCAAGGAGTGGAATAATGTTTGGTTTTTTTTCCTAAATAGAACTGAACGTGTATGTGATGATGTGGGTTTTCCGTTTTTGTATTTATTTTAGGAAAGTGTTGGTGGTGGGTCCACCAATTTTAATTTTCACTTCCTATCCCTACAAAATTTAATTTCTGATTATTATGATTTTAAATTGGAGTTCAAAATACAGATAGTCTCCCCTTCAATATGTAGGGACGCAACCCCCCGATACGGGTATCCTAAGACTTGTGTAAATAATATGGGCAACTTGCCAATAAGTGGAGACCACAAAATTTGTATTGCCGAACTACATTTTTGAGAATCAAATTCGAGACTTTGGATTGCGATAGATAGAGCAATAGGAAGTCAATATCAAACGTATTTTAGTTTAAGAGAGTAACTACTTTGTTTGATAGAATATGTATGTGGTAAGTCCTAGGGTATTCAATTTCTTGCCGACATAACCCATGAATAAAGGCACAGAAAGAGATTGAAGAAGAAGGGTAGAGGAAGGAAAATTAAAAACTAATCAAGGAAAAGAATAGCAATAAAAACAAAAGGTGGTCCATATTTGAGTTTAAGATGTTAATAAAAATCCATCTCCCTTTATTCTATAGAGGTCCACTCTGTAGTTTTATAATGCCAACCACAAACCACCCTTCCAATTCATTTCTACTCTTTATCCAACTTTATTAATTGAAATTTAATCCGTCCATATAACCACGAACGGTTTTTAAATACTTGTTTGTAGTAATTACTAAAATATTTGATAAATGTATTGTAATAAATAAATGATTTTGCTATTCAAAATTGACGGATAAAGTAGGATGCTAATCAGTAGATAACTGTTCTCGTTGTGTAATCAGAATGTTATTTATTCTACAAAAGTAATTATACTATAAAATTCAAAGTTTTTAGAACGATAATTTGCAAATTTCGAAATTTTATTTTATTATTTTGGAGGTCAGTCCATAAATTACTATATTTATTCAGCGGTTTTTTCATAATCATATTTCGATTGTTAATTAGAGTTTTTCTACTTATAAATATGCCTTTTTCGTTATTTTATAGAAAGGCAAAAAAAAATCGAAAATCTTATCAAATTAATTTGATGCAATATTTGCATACTGTTATTTTATACATACATTTAGTTTATATATTTCTACAGCTCTGAATAATAATTTGGAGCAATTTGGATAATAAGTTTCCAATTGAATAGGTTATTCATAATGTTTACTACCAAATAAATTTTCATTACAGCAATGTAGAGTTGCGCTCCCATTAGTCGCTGACCAAATTTCGTCCATGGAGAGTCTATAGTGAGACATATAGAGTATAAATTGAATATAAACCAATAATAAAAAAAATTATAAACAACTTTAAACATATGATAAGTTATTGTAACTAAATTTAAATATATAAACAAATAAAACATATAGGAAACTAATTGTAAACATAGATAATCAGTGAATATAAATATGAACTACTTTGTAATTATATTCAAATTTATAACCCAGAAATATAAGTCAATGCAAGTTTTTAAATTTGACATAAACAAATAGCACTTAACCTTAACACACATAAACCATTGTTTCTCCAACACATATAAACAAGTAGACACAGTTGAGCGATAAAATCGTACATATTTAGTTAATATTTGATAAAATATGACAATTTTTAAATATAAATTTTAAAAATTTAATTTACTTAAAAAAAAATAAGTTCTTGAAATTGACATTTTAGTGTAATTTGATCCCAAACAAAATTAGGCGGGGTAAGGGTAACCCAAGTTTGGTTAGGTGCTTTACTGTTTTTAATTTTTATTCAGTTTACAAATTTGTGTGAAATCGATTCTCCCTCTCCCGCCTGCAGATTCAGTTTCCTCTCCACCTGAAATTGAAATGTCGGAACTTGGCAGTCAATAGTAGGACAATACTCAACAAACCCACAAATTTCTCAGTCAGGTTTCTCCCTTTTGTTCAATTCACTTGCGCTTTTTCATTTCAGTGATTTTTAAGATCTCTATATGTAATTCAGCTCTGGATTGTTTGTATGTTGTTTTAGTTTTGACATCAATTAGTTTGCTTTATGGTTCTGGATCACGAGCACACTATCCACTGAAGCTAATCTTTTTCCCAAATTGAACCTAGATTAAGATAAAGTGGGCGTTTTTTTTCCCCTTCAAATTTAGTTCATTTATTGCTAAAACCATTGCTCTAAGTTGCAATGTTACTAATTTGTTACTAAATTTTGATCTTATTGAAGATTTATTTTTCTTTGAAGATGAGAAAAACTTGATAATTCAACAAGTAGAAAGTGAATTTCGCAACAGGAAATGGCAAAGCTACAAATAGATGGTGATGATTCAGTTCTTTTGCGTATCACTCACTCTAATCTCAAGACCTTTTCTGCCAGCGTTCGGTTCTCGCTTCAGGTTTTTCCAATTCCAAAATTGCCTTTTTATGACTGATCCTTTTTTTTTTTTTGGGTTGGTATCGATGTAATTTTCTTTCCTTTCAACAAAATTTTAGTCTACTGTGGAATCTGTGAAAGAGAAGCTATGGAAGAAATGTGGTACTTCAGTTAATTCAATGTGCTTGGAGCTCTATGATGATACCAACTCTAAAATTTCTGATTTAACTGATGATTCCAGACCCCTTGGTTTCTATTCTCCTCTTGATGGGTTTGTCTCTCTCATCTTGTGAATTGGCTTTTTATCAATTTTTATATTTGTCCTTGAAGTTTCTGTGTTGTGCTCTATAAGTTGTTCATGTCCTTATATTAATTTATGTTTCAACGGAGTTTCTTGGTTTATTGAATTGATTTTTTTTTTTTTTTTGAGGAATAAAAGATATCGGCTACATGTGATAGATCTTGATCCTTCATCTATAACGTCAGGAGGGTGGCTGGAAGACACTTCATTGGTAGAGAAGTACACCATTTCAGAAGAGGCCTATGAGAAGCGTGGTGGTGAGTTTTTAAGTACTAAGAGACAGTTCCTTCGGGTAGTTTGACACAATGTTTTAGGGCACAACATTGATCAAGTTAATTGACTCTGAGTGCAGCATGCTACCATGAGTGGTTTCAAGTAGTTCTCCAGTAATCTATGAAAGCATGGACAGGATATGAACCACACCACTAATAGGATATGCACACACTTAAAGAGAAATTAACACATAACATGCATCTTAAAAGCCTGTTTTGACATGTCGAGAAGTGTAGGAAAGTGTCTGATACAGATATAAATACAAACATTTGACATATTGGTGCATCTCAGCTACTTGGTCTCAATAATTCTTCTTGCTTGGATTGTGTGTGATTTATTCAACAATTTACGCACTAACATTTATCATACAATGGGTCCTATTTTATTGCATACAATGTTTTGGGCTTAAATTGCTAATAAGGTCATTAATCCCTTGTGTTTTACAGGCACTTTCAGAAAATTCAAAGAAAAAATGGTTTCTCAAAATCCATCGGCATTCGAGCCTAAGGTAAACATCCTGTAATTCAAGTTCCTTGCTCTGGGGGAACTCTTCCTTTTTTTTTTCCCAGTGACTGATGTAAAATAGAAATACTGTAATCCTTCAGCTCACTTTTATTTGACCATGTTTCATTTGTAGATAACTGACAGTTATATGGAAGACCTATGTGCAAATATAAAGGTTTGTAACTATTTTTATGTTTATTTCCCTTTACATTTATTTTCTTCATGGTTATTGTTGAGAACTGTTCAAGCTTTGAAGCCATATGTATTGCAATTGGATAAGTCATTTACAGTTTCATTCTTTCGATGCTTAGCTGCATAGGGCAATGGCATCTTGTTTAAAGTCTTGTAGAAAGTATGTCATATTTGCAGTTCCCAATTCTCAAAATATTTCAGATTCTGTTCTTTGTGTTTGGGGCATTAGCATTTATAAACATAATTTATATGAAGTTCTCTGTTTCTATATCTGTCCGTACCATATAATTGATAGGATCATGGAGTAGGCCATAATAGAGCAATGAGGTTGTGGTAAATTTGTTTACATCATCAGGTATCAGTGGATATGTCTTCAAGTCTTTGGACTTAAGCTTTATATATCTGCAGAATTGTGAAGCATGAATAGCAGTTTTCTGTACTTTCTTATAATATCTGTTAGCATTTTCCTCATGTTGTTAAATTTTCCTTACCTTTTTTCTTTTAACCTTTCATTTTACCAATTCCTGAACAAGTAGGTAGGAGACAGATGTGAAGTTGAACCAGGGGAGAAAAGAGGGGTTGTCAAATTTGTTGGTCGAGCTGAATCTCTTGCACCTGGCTTTTGGGTTGGAGTTCAATGTGATGAACCATTGGGGAAACATGACGGCATGTACGTAACATTTTCTCTGCCATCATTTTGAAGTCTTCATCTTCGCTGTAGATTTCGTTTAATGCTTGAAATTAAGCCGTATTTAATCATGATGATCCAAATTGAAAATAGATGAAATATTCAGTAGAGTTCCAATAAAATTGTTTACATTTAAATTTAAATTGCTACATCAAGTATTTAATTTCAAGGTTCACCAAATTACCCAATGTGAGATGATTTTTTTTCCCATTAGTTAATTGTACAGATAATTATATTCCGTATTTTCATCTTTCATTCCCTGAATTTGTTTTTAGGGTGAAAGGAGTACGCTACTTCAATTGCCCTCCACTTCATGGCAGAATGGTTAGACCTGACAAAGTAAAGGTTTGTACAAGACTGCTTGATTGTTCAAACTCATTAGTTGTAATAACAGTTCACAATCTTCACGAAATAATAATTATTTTACGAATCTAAGTTGTAGTTATTTTCCAGGTTGGTGACTATCCAGAAAGAGATCCTTTTGAGGATGAAGAAATATGAACTAGAGAAGGCAAAACTTTGTTGTCTTCTTGCTTATTTTTACTACCAGACAACAACAATTACCTTCTGGAAGATGGAAACTTATCAGAGCAGTGTGCTGTAGCTGCTGCAAGGTAGGAAGACTGGTGAATTACTAAAATAGTTTTCGTATTGGTTTTTTTATTAAGTAAACCTCAATACTGTTGGCTTATATGTTTAGTATTTAGGCGTTGGCTGGTATCTTTACCTTCATCACACTCCGTTTATTTCTAATCTAGGTTGTGATGTTAGTCTAATCTTCTTTTTCCCTATACTAATCTGACAGCATCAGTTGTCTACACACCCCCTAGAAGGCTAGGACAAATTCTACGAGAAACCGCCCGTCGTTGAATAAAAATAGGACATTTCAATTGGTGAGTCAAGAAAATTTCAACACATTGGAACTAAAATAATGAAAACCAATATTTAAGATTTTCCTCAGTCTATGCCTGCTGGAAATCACTAACATAATCAATATTGATCTCAAATTATAGAGCCCCTCTATAGGGTATATTTTGCTGAATTGCATAATATTGGGCAGAGACTAGGCAGGGAGCTCTACTATCTTTACTACCGACGAGTCCCCAACTTTTTGGAAAACAACAATTTGGTCATTTGGCTTAAGCAATCCCACAGATTTTCCATGTTCCAGGGCCATTTTCAATCCCGATTCTTCACTTGAAGCGCCTGAAGTTGCCTGTTTTTAAAAGGGGGAAAACACAAAAAATGACATCATACAATTATATTAATAATTGAAATAAGAAAATGGGGAATGAAAATTGATAATGCTTACCACTTTAGGACTAGCCAAAATAGGATAAACTCCTCTGACACCAAGCAAATGGCGAGCCTGAAAGTAGTGAAAAGTGAAAAAATTTCATTTAGATGAATTTTGTAGTTACAGACAGTAATTTATATTTACCTGTGCTGAACCAGTGAAAGTCCATTTCAATGAATTCGAACTAAGACGGGGAATAACTACAGCAAACACAGGCACTTGTGGCCTGTACTTAGCAATCAACCTACAAATGTATGAAATTTCACGAATAAGTTAGTAAAAAACACTAATATCCTCGTTTCACTGATATATAAAAGCTACAATGTAAGAGTTAACCTGGCTGCTCTTCCGGAAGATGTGAATACAACAATGAGTGCAGCCTTAACCTTGACAGCAGCACGTACCTTCAAACACAAGGTATCAATAATGGAGCTTTTTGTATTATGAAAGTGATAATTATCCGAAATGACAAAATTATGTGTCAATATCTACTTACTGCAGAAGAAGCAACAGATTCCACATGAGACATTGGCTCTCCAACATGTTTGTTTATTCTCTTAAAATGAATTGTATGATTGCATACAATTTCGGCCTACACGAAAAAACCAGCTAAATCAATATCCATAACTGAAAAAATTGCTACACAAACTTCACATTTTCAACAATTTCTATGCACTGACCTCAGCACAGATTCTGCTCACAATCTTTATCGTCTCAATGGGATACAGTCCTCTTAGCGTCTCAGCCCCCAGTAATATACCGTCAGCTCCTAATTATAGAACAATATAGTATAAATTAACTAGCCAGAGAAATTAAGAGTCGATCAGGTGTGGTCCAGTTGGTCTAATGTGACAGCATATCTTGTAAGTTCGGTAAATTTGACCTTTTTTCGATGTTGTGAAATGAAGTGATTTAAAAAAACTTGTAATATACCATCAAGAACGGCATTAGCCACATCAGTTGCTTCTGCACGAGTTGGTCTTAGATTTGCAATCATACTATCGACTACTCTAGATATTATTAGTGGTTTCCCTTCCATGTTACACTTATATGCAGCTGATTTCTGAAACAAGAACACCTATTTGTACAAAACAAACACAATAATTAACACTTTTTTATATAGTAAATAAATGCAAGAAACTACAGAGATATTTCAGAGAAATAATAATAAATTCTTGACCTTTTCCGGGGGAAGGTCAATTCCTAAATTTCCACGACCTAGGATAATGCCATCTGCTTCCTTTAGTATCTCATCAAAATGTTTCAAACCCTGCCAATTCAAATTTACAGAAACATATAACCTATTAACCTCTGTATTGCATAACTTTTACATCTTAAAAATGCATCAAAAAAGAAAACCTTACATCCACAGTTTCAATCTTGGCAAATACTTGAGTTTCATGGAGATTATGTTCTGCTAGAAAAGCTCTAAGCTGCAACAATCAAATAATTCAGTTTTAAACTGAAAAAACATTAACTAAAAACATCAACAATCGAACTAATGTACAAAAGTTATCAAACTTACCTCTCGTAAATCTTCTACATTGCGAGTATAAGATAAGGATATTAAATCGACTTTATTTTGCAATCCCCATCCTGAAATAACCTTATCATTCCATCAACAGATCAACTTGTTAACAGAAAATTAATAATGGTGGGATGATGTTAACATAAGTTTATACGCGTATATATACCTTCTTATCATTATTACTTAAAGTGGGTAAGCTTGCAAGAGCTTGGGAAACATGCATTAATATAAAGCCAGTAAGAGTAGCAGTGTTTTTTATAAGGCATACGACATCTTCCCCTTTTGTTTCTAAAACCTGAACATCATGTAAAAGGAAAGGTTAGCATTGAAATTTATGATTGCTCTGTAAAATTCAAAGAAAGATGATTTTGGAAGAGAAAATTTGTTACTTGCCTCAAGCCATACTGAGGTATTTTCACTTCCTGTTAAGAGATACTGCCCTAGGAAAATAGTGTCTCCCTTTTTCAAAATCTGCAATTTGTAAAAATAATAAATTAATATACTGTATTAATCTTGAATAGATTCATTATTTTTATACATAATTCGAAATTTTACAGAGCACTTGCCTACACCTGGTTTTATACTAATGTTTCGTTGTAATATTATTTTACTGGTTCGGTCTATAGATGTTCCTAAAAGTATTTTCCAAATTATACTTAACTTAGAGAGTCCAGAAAAATCAACAGGTAAGACTTGTGAAGATGGTTGTTTAGAAAGATCATAAGTAATAGTCAATTGTTCATCAGCTTTCAATTCAATTGGTTTTCCAGTCTGATTACAGATTTGGAGCTCTGGACCAACAGTATCCAACATTACCTGAAATGCATTACTTGAACAATTATTATTGCAGCAATTTCCAATCAAAAAACACATATATATTCTTCAAAAAATCAAGAATTATTTGCAATTAAGTCCATTTACTTACGGAACATAATTTCTTAGTATTTTTCATGGCTGTTCTGAGATTTTCAAGAGTCTGTTGATGGTAATTAGCATCCAACCATGAGAAATCGAATCGCGCAACTGCAAGATTACTACAAATTAATAAAATTACACTAACACTTGAATATAGATCAATAAATAATATAAAAGGAAGAAAGCAAGTGTACCTGACATTCCAGCATTAAGACATGCTTCAATGGTGTCAACTGACTGTGATTTTGGTCCTAAAGTTCCTACTATTTTTGTTAATGAAGGCAAGTAGCTCTGCAAATTCCAAAATGAAGAACAAAAAAAAAAAAATACATTTCTTTAATTAATTATATGTTTAATTATAAATGATACAAACAAATACTTAATGTTTAATCAATAAATAAAAGCTTACAGGTTTAGAAGAAATTAGAATAGATGAAAGCCTAACAGGCTCTTCAAAAGCCATTTGTCCTCCCTGCATTTTCCCTTTCTTTCTACTGATACAGAGTAGAACTGTAAGTAAGTGTTGCTTGCTTCCAACATGAGAGCTACTTGATAAGGGAGAGTTTCAGTGAGAAGGTATGTTTGGGTAGCTGAAATTTCCAAAAGTACCCCCCATTTCTTGTCTTTCTCTCTACCGAACTCATCTTTTTCAGTAAAAGGGTATTACTTTTTAGCTTGCTTTTTTTTTTTTTTTTTTTTTTTTGTAATGGAGACTTCAAATGCAAGCTACTCCGTCGCAGATTACTACTTAATTTCAAGCTAATTTTGTTATGTCCCCAACTATTAAATGCAAATTGTAAATGTGGCTTTGGTTTTAAATTAATTCGAAAAGTGAAACGGTTATTACCAATTAGGTTCGATTTAAACGGTTGAGCTGATAATAGCCAAACAAGTTGATGTCCAAAGTAGTAAATTCAAAGTTGAAATATAATGGTCCCATGCAATTATGATTGGCTGCAGTTGTTAGATGAGTAGATGCATCCTTGGCCTTGCAATAATTTTCCTTTAATTATTAAAATTTTTATGTCATGTTCAAAAAATTAAATGTTTTTGTAAGGTTTAGCATTTCATAAAACAACTCCCAATCAAAATAAATAAAATATAATAATTTGGAGCCTGTTAAATTAAATTATTCGTAAATCTTGGTTTCATTAAAATAGACTATTATCTCCAATTTTTTGCATAAAGTTTAAAACCAGTTTATCTTTGGAAAATTGGAGAAAATAAAAAGAGTTACTTGATACACAAAATTCTGTATTTCAGTAGAACAGAGAGCATAATAAAGTTCAATTCTTAAAATTGTTCATATCAGAGATTGAAAAATGCATAGTACAAATTACTCTGCATGATTTATAACAAAATCAAATTATATAATATGAAATTCACTATATCTAATATCAAAATACAGTATAAATAATCCAAGATGTTGTAAAGAATTAAGTTTTAACTGTTAACTTTTATATTTTTGCACAACAGAGAATTGGGTTCTCGGAAACTTATCAAAATAAAAATAGTATTTAAATAAATAAAATAAAAAAACTGAACTTATCTTGCAATTGGTGGAAGATTGCATTATCAACAATGCCTGATGATGTTCCTGTAATAGGTAGCTGAGAGATGAGAGCTGACCTGCTGCCAACTAACCTCATTTTTGTTTTTATTTAGTCAGTAAATTTTAGGGGTAATCATTTTATTTTGGATCAGTAATAAAGGGATAAGAAATATATAAATATAGCCATACGAAATTCCAGCTTCAGATTTCAATCTTATCCAGAATATCAAATTCACCTGATTACTAAGAATGCATAATCTGCAAACTCCTGATTCTTATACAGACATCAAATATAAAACTTCAGTTTGTGAAACAAAACCAATAAAATAGTTCATTTCGCTGTCTAATCTACATAAAAACTACAATCATTTGCCTTCCCAATAACTTTTCTTTTTTTTTTTTTTTTGAATATTGGTATATTTGTGATTCTACTACATTACTACAACAAAATGGTGTACATACTTCCACTCTAACAACCCAACAACAAAAGAGACTTCTTACCTTGTTATATTTAAGCAAAGCAAAAGTCTTATCTTCAAACTTGCTAACTCCTCTACCTGCATGATTATTTATAGTCTAAATTTACCATACCAGTAAAATGTATGGAAAGTTCCATTGTAAAAAAAAAAATGTATGTTAAACAATAGCCCACTGGAAACTGGCATTTACATTCAATTGAACCAATGATATATACTGATATAAAATAGAAACCTACCTTTGCTTTGATCTTGTGTTTTTTCTTGTGGATATAGAATTACCAGTTCTGTGATCTTTCATGTTCTTTTTGTTTGCTCTAGATTTAGAGGCCCCTGTGAACATTAGAATGTTGTAGCAACTTAAGATGGAATTTGGGTGAATCATAGAAAATGTATAAAATATGTGCTACCTCTTGTAGAGACTTTTGCTGACTGAACTTCATTTTCATCTGTTTCTTGCTCTACTACCTCACTGGAAGCATCTGGATATTCATCTGAATCAGCACATTTCGTATCTGTTACCTCATTCGGAGACTGTGACATCCCTTCTTCAGCGGATGGATCAGTGACATCATCTAATACAACAGTAAAACAAACCATTCTCATTAACCAATTATATTGCTGACAGAATAACCTCACAGACAGAAAAAATCTATTTGCATCACTTAAAATGCGGTTTGCTTTAGGGCTAAGCCACCACAAATATTATATGCCATGTGTCGTTGAGAGTTTTAGAACCCCCTGAAGACCAAAACACACAGTAAAATGACTCACCAATTCCAAGAACAAACTCTAAAACTATACACAACTAGGAAGCTACCCTTGATACTTCTGAAACTTAGACCAGTTCAAATGAGTGATGAGTTTCCATATTCCAGCTGCCAAGAACTGGTTGATGGCATAAAGAATTAAGCTACTACCTATAATTTTTTACTGTCGAAACTTGAGGAGCCTCTCAATGAAATAGCTAAATTTAATGATGTGCTCCTCTATTTGAATACATAGGTTTATTCTTCTTTTAAGATTATTCAGCCACTTGGTTTCTTTCTCAGTTGTTATACAGCATGGAGAACAAAGTTAACGCTATTATGTTTAGAAGAAATTATGGCTCATCCCTGAACTGTCAATGGTCAATAAAACAGAACAAAAGGGAAACGGTTTAATTATATTGGGGAACATACCCATAAATATAATTTTGTATCAGATAATTGCTCATTCACTTATTCTTAGTAACCCTTCAAGAGCTTCTAAAACTATAGACACCAAAAATATTCAGAAGGGGGGGAAGTTAAAGCAATTTAATATTGATAACTGCACCAACCTTCAGTGATATTGGATTCTTCACTTTCTTCACCCTCATTTCTACCATTGACAATTCGTTCAACATTTACAGCTTTCTGCATATGAATTTGAGCATTTCTTGCAGTCATTTCTTGATCCTTCTTGTCCATATGGAACTTATGGAGCTTCTCTTCAAACTCCTCAATGCATAATTTAAGCTCTTGTTTTGCAAACTTTTTACCCTGTTTAACATTAACGTAAATATGAAGCGAAGCAGAGATTTAGAAATAAGGGTATGCATAGAAGTTGAAATTTAGTACCTTGTTAATTATGCTTCTGAAATGATCCATAACAGAGTCCTCAGACAGAACATGCTCATAAGACTTAAATAAGTCAATGAGTTTTCTCATGCCCTTCTCAGTAAATGTCAGCTGAGAAAGACAGTAAGAGATATATTCCCATTGCTTAATATCTGTGGCAAAGAATCAGAGGATAAACAAACAGGTATTAATGTATTATATTGGCTTCTTAGTTGTGACAAATACAGGGGAATGTCATGTGATCATATGGACACAAAGCTATCCGAAAATCAGGCTGATAAATATAATTTAAAGATGCATTATTTTACAATGAGCAAAGCTTTATATTTATTATTTCCAAAAATAATGTAATGAAGAACATTGATCTTATGTTCCATGAAAGAAATGGAATATAAAGGAACTTCTTTCAACAATTTAGCTAGGCACGTAAAAAATTGTGTATTCGTCTTCTTTGGTAAGTGTGTTTCCCTAATCCCAATTTAATATAGTGTGGAGACATGGATTAAAAATGATTTTGTTTTTTCTTCAACATGATTTCAAGGTTTGAAAATCAGTCACCAGAAAGGTTTATTGTGCACTTAAGCAAGAGTGGAAATTATAGGTAGAAGACAAATTCTTTGCTCACCCTCTTCAATGGCTGTCCATAGGTTAGAATATCAACAATTAACATATGAGCAGAGCTGTAAACATTCTTTGGTTAAGAAACAGAATGTCTTCCTTCTTTTCTCCACAATATCCAGTTATTTGTTCTCTAGAATTCCCCTCGGTTAACTCCCTTCAAGAGTACCTATTCTCTCCCAAGTATTTCTTTCATATCCCTTTCCATATGTTCTATCATCTCTACTTGTAGGAAACTTTTTCTTCATAATTTTTGTGAATGGGGGTGGGGGAGTGGGTAACACAGCTAGAAAAAACTAATTCCTTGGGAAAAATATTGCAATCACTAAGTCATAAATTCAAAATGCTCTACAAAATATAATTTTGAGATATATCCTCAATTACTAATCTAATTTTTAAATAGCTGTGAATATTTCTTTTAAAGAGGAGAATTCCTTGTCTTGCTCTAATAATTATAACTAGTTAATTTTAGTGAATCCTTCCTTTTATGTCACAAAGAAAAGGAATGCAAAAATGCATTCAATAAAAACCAACTAATGTACAACAGTTATAAGCAACATATCCATGACAAGCAATGAAACGTCAGGAGTTGTAAATAACACCATTGCAGCTGCTATGATTGTGAAAGACCCAGTAGTGAACAATAAAAAAAAAAAAAACTACAATAACCAAAATACTCTCATGAAATCACAACATCAGTTCCATCACACAAGTTAGTTAGTACCATTACCAAAAAAAAAAAAGGATTGAATCCTTAAGTTTGTGCCATTCAAGTGTGTGAACTAAATGCATACAGGGTGCCAGCTTAGCAAACAATCTTATAAGATATATGCTGAAGTCTGAAAGTATACCAGTGACTCCACTAAAACGATTGCAAAGTTTTTCAACAAGAGCTTCCATTTGTTTGTCCTGAAAAGATGCAGAGAAATAAAATATGTTGAATCTTGTTATGACTCTTGAGAAAATGCAAAGTACATTGTTAAAATAATTTGTACCTTCTTTATGGAACCAATTAAAAACTGCATGATGTTGTAGAAAGACTCCCTCGGCAGATTCTGGGCAGATAACTTACCAAGTATATCGGGAAGTAAGTTGTATACTGGATTGCTTCCTGCATTTACAATTTAGGGAAAGAAAAATATTCAATATCATTTTGCAAACAGAAATGCACAAATGAAATGAAAAATTCTGTTATAAATTGCCATTCTGAGCATCATATCTAACCTTTCTTGGACAACTCATGGAAGAAAAGTTTTGCCAGGTTTGCTATTCTTTCATCTTCATCTTCTAAACACTGAGCCATCTCATTTATATAGCCTTTTACCTAAACAGTTTTTGCTGGAGATCAGATCCTTGAAGACAACAGTGGAGGATTATGACCATCAAGTGAAGATTGAAGTTTTACCTTCATCATGTCATTTAAGATGAGATGTGAAAGAACTAGCACTGCATTTTTCCTAACAGAAACTGAAGGATCTCGTAAACGGGCATACATATTCTCAGTCCATGGTTCTAACAGATTAGGGAAGCGAACTGCCAAATCTCCAAGAGCTATGGTGCAGTTGGATCTAACAGTTTCTGATTGTGCACTTTCCACAACTGTGAAGAGAAGCTGAAGATTCGTGTCACTGAAAATATATCCATTTAAAGTTTAGCTATGGACTACTTTCCACATCCTATCTCTAGTATTGATGTTGTGAAGATGAATGATGTGCACATTTTGCAAGTTTGTAACTGTAATTACGTTTTTATGATTGTGTGTGTGTATGTGTGTGTGTATAGATAGATAGATAGATAGATAGATAGAGAGAGAGAGAGAGAGAGAGAGAGAGATCACCAGAAATTGGAATCAATAATCATAAATCTACAAAGAGCAAGCATTCCGGATGCCTGGAGTACTGGATACTGAAGGGGGAAAAGTGTCAGTTTTAGAAGTATACATTAGCAAGATAGATTCAGTTCTCTCATAGAATGAAGGAAAAAAAAGAGATTGCATATCCCGGTGTGGTGCATATAACTTGGTAAGGGGAAAGAGGTAAAAAAAGCCTTCAAATAAGCTGGAGAACCAAGGAGACTCACCTTTTGCAACAAATTAAAATTTCTACAGAGCTTTGATAGGAAAGGTGCACAAAGTCCTATCAAATTCTTCTCACTGGAACCGCCAGAAACAATTTCATGCTCTGCTCTTTCAGAGAGTGTGTCAAGGATTGCATCTTCTGAGGCTGCAACACCTAACTCAGCATTGATATCATTCTCCTGCAGTAAAAATATCTGTTAAATGAAAAGCAAAACCTTGTAATAAATGATAAAGATAATTCTGTGAAATGAGCAACATACATTTTGCATATTATCTGGTTTTACGCCAGTGTTATCCATTTTCTCTTTTGTTGTCTTCTGCTTCTGGATTTTCCGAACACAGGATTCTATGTACAGTAACTGATTCATGGCAATATGACTTGCAACAAATAAATATCTACCAAGTTTCGATACTTGAACAGCAGTGAGGTCATTAGCGCTGCCACTGTCAATGTTGCTCTGCAATTCCTCTCCTCCATTACAGTTGAAAACAGATCTAAAAGATTTCTTTAAAATATCAGCAGCTGCAGTCTCAGGACTTGGATGTATTGTATATATGGCTGCTATTGCTTTATCAGCAGCAGCATACCATATATTATCTGGGAGCCAAAAGCCAGAAATTAAGCTTTCTAGAACACCAAAAACGCGGCTGCCATTACTAACCAATAATTTTTTTCTCTCCTCTTCAGACAATCTCTGAAGAGCAACACATGCCGTTCTGGCAAGCAAAGGGTCGACTTTGGCCCAACGACCAAAGCCAATATCAATAATATCTTGCAAGTGAGAACCAAGTATTCCAGCAGACGATTTTGCAGCCATGCAAAGCACAGATAAAGCAGCACGACTTTGTTCTGCTGTTGTTCCACTGACATTAAAGCAAAAGAAATCCCATAATGCTGATACCTGCAAGAAAGAAATAATGTCAAAGGATTTTGACTCCTTAATTTTGAGACAAGGAAAAACAATACATTAAATAATTTGGGGACAGGTTTGACATAGCTACACACCAATCTTTTGTGAATTTGGCAATCTAGTGCAGAAAAAATACAGAAATTCTAGAAGAAAATCAACTATCATAATTGACTAAAATATTAATGGACAGAATTTTGTATTTCTGGATTTCTTTGAATCAAGATATTGAATTACTTGATTTCTTAAGCAGCCATCCAGAAAGCAAAGACATCGAATTTAGTCTTTTCTTTTTTTTTTTTGAACCTTGAAAAGCTTCAATACAAAATCTCAAAAATTGACGTGAAATAAAAAAGGAAAAATTGAGTATCCATGGTCACAAGACGGACTCACCGCGCTCATCGATATATCACCTTTAGACACCAAAGCATTGACAGTAAATTCTAGAGCTGCAAGATCTCCGATATTTGAATCAATTGCAAGGTACAAAAGATTCTTAGCAGTTTCTGATGGATTTTTTCTGACATAAATAGTTACAAATGCATTCTCCACAGCTTCATAGATGGCTTTATCTTGTGAGAATACCTGCGAGAGCCAGCATATACAGCTAACATTGTATTTAAAACTCTTCAAATTTATCTCTGGAAATTAACCATGAGATAAAGCAAGCGACATTCCAATTCTGAAGTCATCGATTCACTATTTCCTTTGCTACAATAAAAAGAAAAACTCACCAGTGGCAACATCTTACGGAGGCATTCTTCTGCACCGTCAACCTGAAATTGCCTGCACCTCATTAGCAAGAGAATTGTGTTCTCAACATCTGAGGCAGAAGATGAAGCCATCAATTGAACAAGAGTCGGCATTCTGGCAGAGATGCACTTTGAAAACCTCAAGCCAGACTCAAGAGATGCCACCAAGGCCCGAGTTTGCTCCAAGTTCCCCACATCTGGTACTGTACTATCTTTCTGAGTGATGTCATCTTCCATATGAGGCAAACAACTATCAGTTAAACTGTCTTGCTGTTTCTCAGCTACCCCTTCAGCATTTACATTATCAACCTCACCTTCCCCACCAGAGACATCATTTTCCAATTGTAAGTCATCAGGAACACTCTCTACGCTTTTCTCTGGTTCAAGTTCATTCAATTTCTTCTTGTATTGCTCTAAGGTTGCTTCAAATGAAGCTATTCGAAGTTGTGGACCAAAAGGATTATGCTGCAACATCATAATAAGTAAATTTAATGCAGCTTTTCTTACCAATGCAGTTTTATCCTCTAATCTTCCCGCAGCAACTTCAGCAATCTCATTCCACAGGCCAATTGGAACAGAATGTTCCTCGCATAGTTCAGCCCAAACCTGAAGAACTCGACTCCTGGTAAAAGCAGAAACATCTCGACATCGTTCAAGCAAGATTTCCAACATGGCCTGCTTGGTACGAAGACGGACAGATTTTGAACTCATTTCACCCTCAACATCCTTAAATGCATTAGCAACCAACTTCCCCAAAACACTAACTAAAGCATTCCTTATCTTATAAGAATCCCCTCCAAAGTGTGGGACCAAAACACCAATATTAGTTGAAACTAACTTTGGCAGCCGATCAGCAAGTTCTACAAGAAAACGCCCAATGTTTTCAGCTCCAGCAATCTCCTTCACATATGTTTTTGGGTTAGTCCTTCCAATCTCTCTGATAAGAGTACTAGCAAGAGTTCCATCAGCATACTTTTTCTCAGCTCTAGCAATTGCATCAGCCATGTGGGTAACAACAAAATCATATTTGTGAATTAGGTGCATGATCGAAGCACAGGATTGTGCTATGTAGTGGTACTTTGTAGCACAAGCCCCAATTATACGACACAGAGCATCTTTTGTTTCAGAGTCTTTAAGAAGTGCAGAATTCTCAAACATCGAGAACACATTTCTGTCATAACAATAAATATAAAAAAAAAAAAATTAAAACAGCATTAAACATATAAATATAAACCACATATAATAAGACTGAAAATATAGCTTACTTCACAAGAAAAGAAAGATAATTTTCATCTGGGTCTGATGATCCAAAGATTAATTCAAGATTGACTTCTAAAGAATTAGCAATTAAGTTGAGTATCCGACCCCTTTGTGGTTCCCAGTTCCAAGAGTGCAAAGGTTGTTTCTTCCTGGAACTTGCGTTCACCTAAACAAATGAACAGCTAGTTTCTGTGATGGCCAAACACAATAGCAAAGCAAAAACAGTAGAAGCTTATGCTAGCAAAGAGATTCTTTCAAGTGTTAAGCAGTTTGGACTCAAACCTACCTTTAAATTGTTACTGGCATTAGCATTAGACTCCTCAGCAACAACAATATTGAGAAGAAAGAATGTATATATTTTGAAAGCATTCCTTTGGGATGTGACCTTATCAAACACTGGAGGATCATCGTCCTGGCCATAGGAAGCCCTTGATAGTGACTCGACATTTGGAAGAAGAACACTGAGGTTGGACCGTAAGCTTTCCACAATATTCAGTTTAGAGGATGGCGTGAGACTTGAGAAAACCAAAACTAACGAATACACACGATCAAACAACTCTTGTTCTTCAATGCAGAATATTTCTTTATCAGACAAATCAAAGGACACACCTGTTTACATAATAACAAAAATAGAAAAAGGAAATTCAGATGCAAGTCTTTTAATTTTCAATCGTTCAATAAAAATTAAATTCACTAGTATTTATTCTTTATTCCGTGGTTTCTACTAAACCAAATCCATGAAAATGAAATCGAAGATCAATTATTCAATTCATAATTTCTTCTTCAGATTAACTAAAATCTACCGCTTCAATTTTATTGAATTTTCTAGATTTTCCCATTAACCAATCAAAACGCAAGATTTTCCTATTGAAGCCATAATATCTGTTCCAAAAATGAAAAAAGCCAACAACAACAATAATAATAATAATAGATAAATAAAACAGATTTCTAATCAGTACCGAGACCAAAAGAATCAAGACAAATGCGGAATTTATGGAGTTGACTAGGGTTATAACTGACAACCAAATTTCATTTCTAGCAAAACCAAAAGAAAAGAGCAGAATTTAACCAAAAAAGTAAACAGATGGCGGAGGGGAAGATTAGGATTGTGAAAGGAGAGAAGTGACCTTTGACGAACTCTTCGAGCTCAGATGGACGAAGAGAAGTAACATCGATTGGGTTCTGAGCGTAGAGACGTTGGTCTTGGGGTTCTTCCTCCAGAGATCGCAGGGTTTGAGGAAAGACGAAGGGAGGAGCCATTGTCTTGCAATTCAAATTTTGGTGAGTGTTGTGTTGTTCAGGTACATACCAATTTCAAATATGTGAACTGAAACCAAAATTGAAAGAAGCGGGAACCCGCAGATTACACTTGTACTGTAGAACCTAAATTAGGATTGGGTTAAAGTGGGTCGGGCCTTCGACCACTGGTCACATCACAATTGGGTTGGGTAAGCCAATTTTGTTTGGGAAGTTACGGTATATATGTAATTTTAGTGTAAGCCAATGTTTATTTTATTTTTTAAGACGAATACAAGATAGAACTAAAAAGAAAAAATGGCTCAATTAAATTTTAGTAATATTTTCGGATATGGTGTACAATAATTGTGTAATAACTGTATAATTATACAATGTATAATTTTTTATAATAATTATTTATACGATAATCTGAATTTTTTTTTATATATACAAAAAATATACAATAGTTGTAAGTATTTTTTATCGTAATATTTTTTTAAAATAAATTATTCAAATATCATTTTTGTAAAATAAATTAATTAAGTGTCTGTTTTCTTTTAAATTATTATTTTAAATATTTTTTTAGTAATGAAATTATTTTTTTAATTATTTTAGTTGTTGAGACTATTTTTCTAAAATAATCTAATTGTAAAAAAAAAATCAAAAACATAACTTAGATAAAAAAACCACCAACGCTTAATTGATTTATTTTTTTTTAAAAAAAAAACATTGTGTACAACTATTATAAATTAACCATTTTTTCTTTTTTAAAGAAAACAAAATGAATAAAAATACTTTTAAACTTTAAAATAATCATTTTTTTTATTTTTCCGCATTTTCACTTGTGTAAAAAAAAAAAAGTGAGATCGAATTTACATATATTCCTTATTTATATGTAAATTTAGTTTTCATATTTACGTCGATGAGTCAACTTATATTTTCAGAATCGCCATTAAATCACTAAAGGCCGGTCAAAACCGTACTCACCATAAATCACAAATTATCAAATTTTTGTTCAAACACTATATGAATTCACAAAAGAATTGAAATTAAAAAAAAAAAAAAACTATTATTTTAAAGTCTGAAAGTATTTTCAGTCATTTTATTAAAGAAAAAGTCACTATAATAATCATATAAATCTATATAATAATTATGCAAAAATTATATAATAATACTTTTATTATACAAAAGTTATTAAGTAGTGTGGAAAAATTATATAATAAATCTGAATTTTTTATTTTTTACAAAAGTTATACAATATTTTCTAAAAAATATACAATGATTGTATTTTTTAATTTGTAATCTTTTTGATTAAATTTTTTTTTTCAAAATAAATCAATCAGATGTTCGTATTATTTTGTATGTTATTATTTTATATTTTTTGTGTTCGTATTATTTTGTATGTTATTATTTTATATTTTTTGGACAATTATACTATTTTTCTAATTATCTTAATTGTGTAGTACGTATCCCTTACACCCCCACACCAAAAAGCTTTAGGCTCTTATTCCGCAGCCTTTAGCACAAAAGCAGTTGACGTAGTAAGTATAATGTGATGTTAGAATTTGTATTACATAGACTGATGTAAGTAATCAATCACCAAAATGACATTGTTCAAGTGTTAAGCCATCATTAAAATCGAAAACGTTTGGTTAATATATTAAATTAAATTAATGAAAAGTAAAATTTATTAATAAAATATTATTTTAAAATGACACATAAATTTTATATAAAATAATAGTATTAAAAAAATAAAAGATGAAATAGAAATTTTTATGTTTAAATCATGTTCAATCCCTTTATATTAATTGTTTCTGCTTCAAGTATGAAAACTCTATTCCAATCCTAGCCGTTAGGTTCAAACCTAAACCCTAAACCCACAAATTAAATTGTTTTAATAATATGCAGAAATTCTGAGAAGATTGCCTGAAGGTTGAAAAAAATCCACAAAATCTAACCCTTTTGATTTCAAGCTCACAATCTATATTTGTCAATGTACTACTTATTATAAGTTTCCCCATTTAGAATTTAAGATATCATTTCCCAGAAGACTAAAATATAAGTCTTAGAAAAGCTCAAGATTATGGTAGAATAGTAACAACAATAATAAAAAGATAAGTTATTTAAAAAAAGAATGGGTGAATTTAATTTGAACCTTCCCCTGTAAATAATATTAAAGCCTATTATGTCTTGCAATCAATCTCCAACTAAACTGACCTTAGTTGCAAAGCAAAGGATACAAAGAACCCCATATAAAAAATTGCAGACATACCAAACAGGATTGGGAAGAATCTTAATTGACACCACCTTGGGTCCTATGTTGCCTGAACCAAAATTTTTCTGGTATTAAACTTGCCTACCTCGCTTAATGGCTGCAAAAGCTAATATTGTGTGGATCTAAACTCTTCATCCAAGTTATTTCCCAGTATAAACAACTTGATGATGGATTGTTGAGAGGCACTCAATTGGATGACTTTTTCTTTTTCCGTGATTTCGGCTTTTTCTTCTTCTTCGATTTCTCTTGTATAGGGTGTTCTTCTTCATTTAACAAATGCTCATAATCTTCAAGCTTTGCAAATGGTGAAGATCCAACCTTCGAACCAGACTTTCGTTTTCTTTTCTTGTTGTCAAATTCCTCCTCTTCAATGCTACCATCATCTACATCCCCAATATCGACATCATCATCATCATCATCATCATAATCGTCACTGTTCTCCACATTAGCAATCCCGTCAAAACCTTCTTCCATGGTAACATCTGAGAAATCGTCCACTTCCACATCACTGGCATTCCCAATCAAATCATCATCTTCGTCATTGGCAACTTGGTCCAAATCATCATAGTCGTATCCACCATCATCAGCTTCAAAGGCAGGATCAGCAGAATCCAACATATTCTCAATCTCTTCATTATCGCTCTCATCGCCACCACCTACTTCATCACCATCACCCACATCAAAAAGATCTTCGGCAGCCTCTTCATCAGCTGTCTTCTTCTTTTTCTTCTTCTTTGGCTTTGAGTTGTTCATTTTATTCAGGTAAAACTTGTGGAAAACTAAATCTTCAGGAGGCACATCCGCTTCAGCCAATGACAGAATTTCTTGTCCAATTAAATGATTGTTCATGTCAAGCTGAGGAAACATGAAACGAGTTAGCAATTGTAAAATAGATAAAATTTCTGTCTTTATCTTTAGAAAAATCTTTAAATGCCAAACTGAAAGAAGTAGAAATCTGCAAATTCAACATTGGGAAAAATATCAAAACTATGCAACAGAGAGTTTTATGCGGACCTGCTTTGCAGGTTCAATTTGGGAGCCACCGTGCCATGTCGTCTGTTTTGCTTTCTTCTCCATGAACTTGTCTAGAAAAGCAGAAAGCGATAGATCATTTAATGGGTTACCATTGTAAACAATATTGGCCCCAGATAGAAGTGTCCTAGCCATGGTAGCCACAGACGGATGCACATGAGAAGCAAGCACCATCAACTCCCACCAGCTTGCACGATCTGCATTGCTGTTTATGCAACATTCTATTAATTGGCAATCTTACATTAACTTCTCCGCCATTATTCTAAAGAAAACAATGACTAGAATTTAACCATTGAAGCAAAATATGTAGTTGAAACAACCAACATACCAGTAAGAAGGCTCTCTGTGGCGTGGATTGTACCCCCCAGGCAGGAAAGAATCTTTAGAGGATATTTGAGCCTGGTTATCTTCATGATAGGATGCTGGTTTGGATACTTGAAATTCTTTTGAATCATTTTGTTCAAAAAACAATTCTGGTTCATCTGAATCATTATCATCCTCATCATCAGAGCTAGGAGCAGGAGAATCATCTTCATCTTCTGAAGAACCATTTTCAGGATTCGCTTTATCTGCAGTTTGAACTAATTCAAGACTATTTTCTTCTTTCACCTCCTTGGGAGGTCCATTATCAGTTTCATCCGCTATGTCTTCAAAATGTTCAAGATCTTCATCGGTTGACTCGTTCTGGATAACCATGTTCCTGCATGATGGGGGAGTTTTCAGTTCAAGATGAAAAACTATAGCAAGCCCTTAAATACAGAGAGCAAAGCAAATTATTACCATAAAGGAGGCCTTGCTTTGAGAAGTTCAGAAAGGAGAAACAAGCATCCACAGGCATATTGAGGCGGCTGCTGAAGTGAAACCTGTACAAGGATCCACTTATCAACATGTTTCAAGCATAACCCAAGGAATCGCATAGCAGTTCCAAAAAAATTTCTAGATGAAGTCTCAGATTTTCAGTTTATATTTTAGAATATACTACTTCACAACAAATGAAATAAACTAAAATATGAAATTTTAATAATATTTATTTATTTATGTATTCATCCAGTGTGGTGATGACAGACGAGGGAATTGCTGCATAGAAATAGTAGTAGTCTAGGTAGACATTTTAGGCATGTTGACCAAACATATTCAACTTCAAGGATTATTACCCATAGTTTCTACTATGACTACTTGCACAGCCATACAACAGAGACCAGCCTATTATTCCCCATTATTTTCCATAGAGAAGTCCGAGTAAAAATAAAAGCATGAACACTAACCTGCAACAGACGTTTTGCAAAAGCAGCAACTCGCTTCAAATTTATGTCACTTTTCATCGCTCTCAGAATAAGTGAAATAAACATTTCGACCTGAAAAGTGGCCAAATTCATGGGAGAATTAATCAAATGAAGACAAAACTACAAAATGACTCTTGTTGGCATAAATAGCAGATTGTTGGAGATTACAAGAGACTGCACAGACCATCAAAATCCACAGAATATCCACCATCTACTATATAGATGAACTTAGAAGATAAGAAGCAAAAGGAAGAGAAAGTTATCAAACTAGTAACAAAATGAGAAGAATTCAGAGTTAAATTTAGGCCCAAAACCAATATTGTCTGCAACCTGCAATCGTATAACCGGTTATACTTGCCTTGGAAGAATTCATGGCAGCTGGAAGTAGAAGTTTTGAGTACAAAGCGCGATAAAACCGGTCACTGACAATCTGGTTCTTTGACGATATTTTGTCAAGAAGCATCAATGCCTGAACTCCTACATTAAAATTCTTTGAGTGCACCTACAAAGTTAAATGTAAATATCAACATCAACCCAAACAAAACAAATTATGATGCCCTCCAATGGCCACCACCACAAAAGACTTCTTTTAAACTCAAATAACAAATTGCAGGCCTTACCAGTCGGAAAAGCATTGGTGTCTGAGTTTCAATAATGTCATCAGCCTCAGAGCTTGAAACATAAGGAAATGCTCTATTAATGCCCTGAAATGTCAAGGAAAGCAAGCATTAGTTGCAAAGCAGGGATTTTGAAGCACATAAAACAAGAAAACTACGATACTGACTGTTAATAGAGCTGATAGAAGTCGTGAATCCAATTCAACATGAGATTCTAATGAATCTTTCACATTATGCTTCACAGAAGGATCACCAGTATCTCTACCCTGTGCTTTTCCAGTTTTGTCTGTCTTTTGATGGTCCTCGACTTCATTTATCAAGACCTGCAATCCCATTTGTGAATATTTTCTGTTTCCCAATAATATGAATTATGAACTCAAAATCATGAAGCTAATATTTTAGAAATTTAATCATTTCATTTATTTAACGGTAAGTATCCCCATTCAAATTATTTAAAATAAGTTCAGCTGAATCAGAGAAAGAACTTTGCATCATAAAGAATACAATGAGATTGATACCTTGAATAATGCAAAATATACATCTATCAATCGTTTTGCCAACTTTGGTCCATCTCCGATATTTGAGAGACGAATTTGACTCAGAAAGTTAACCTTCATGTGTTCAAGGGAAATTAAATAAGAGCTACATATTAAACTCAAAGCATAGTTATGGTTTGGGTTCAACACACATAGAATTTAACTTATGCAAACCATGAAGATCAGTTCTAAAAATAAAATATTCCCCATATTTCTTGTACAACTTCAAATATTTATCTCACACACATATACTACTTTTACCCATAAGAAGAACAATAGGTGCAAAAATTTAGAGTAACCTATTCAATACAAACACAATATCCTCCAAACTAAACCAACAGCTTACTAAGCATATAATTCATGCTCCTTTCTACTTTCATAGTTCATCTTATGAAGGAAGAATTATCTAATGAGTCCTATCAACAGGATGGTCAACACTAAATTTATTAACTTCTCTAAATTTGCATACATTATCAATAAGTATCAAGGCATTGCATTAGCAAATTTGTTAAAATAATAACATGAAAAGTTAAAAAAAAAAAAAAAGCAAGATATTAGAGGGAAAACAAAATAATTTTTAGATAAAATGCGAATAAAACAATTATAATACACTGGTAGCAATTAGAAAGCACGATCAAGACATACAGCATGGTATTTTGCTTTCAGTCCCAAATGAGGTCGAAAGAGGAAAGAGTCCACTTCATCAACCACCACAGCCTGTAAAAAAATGAGTAAAGGCACTGAAAAAGAAAACTTGAGCAAAAATCAGAATAATCATAAAATTTTAAGTGGCTAAATTAAAAGCTGCACCTTCATATTTGGGTGATCAGACAATAGGTTTGACAAGTGAAAGTCAGCATTTGAGGCACCCCTATTTTGAGGATCACCAAGCTGGAAAAATCAAAACATGAGAATAAACCTTCACGCAGCTATCAAGAACATTAACACCAAACAAGATTCTTTAAGGAAAATCAAAAGCAGGTATTTTTGAAAGTTGAAAGGCAGCAGTAACTTACTTTATTAACAAGGCCAGAGAGCAATCTTCGCTCCTGCTCTGATTTCTTATTCAAAAGAGCATATATTATCTGAAATTGCAAACATCAAATAAGTGTATATAAAATAAAATCTTATCACACTGAACTGCAGGGCATTGTTTGGTTATAAGGAATCAAGGAATTGAATGGGAATAAATCTTTTATTCTTAATATTTAGGCATGGACAAAAGTGAAAAGGGAATGAAAAAAAAGATTGAGATAATCTTATTTATTACTAGCTTTTCAATACCATACAGAGACGGACTTTTTCACTGGAATAAATCATGAGAATGAAAAAAGAAAAAGAAATACTCAGCAACAAAAAAAGGACCTCTAATGCCAAACAGGAAAGGAGAAAGATACTCTCATCTGTATGGACGGTTTGTACAAATGTGATATCATTATCTCACAACCTATATTTTATCCTTGGAAAATTTTCATTCCCAAATGCACGAAAGTCTACCTTTTTTCTCTTAATAAACTAGACATTTATGATCACAAAAACACATTTGAAAAGACAGATTAGAAAATTGATTGTGCATTAACTGAAAGGGAAAAACTGAACTTCTGCAACAACTAGGGTGCTGAACACATTAAAAGGATGAATAAGCTCCCACGGTAAATTAGTTCCTCATTCTACATGAAGAGAGAGTAATAATAGTCAAACAATCATCTCAATTCCCAATTATTCATTTTATTTCCCAAGTTTGCATGCATTCCTGATATTTGATTCCGTGCCAGACTTAGATGTAATAATAATAAATTAATTATAAAAAAAAAATATATCCCACCTATATTTTGTGGGAAAATAATACATGCACAAAATGAGTACTACACTATTGGGTTGCCAAGTCTAAGAAGGATGCAGGTAAGGTTATATAAGACATGATTAGATTCATCAATTGGAGTGACATCATGAATGATAACTTGAGGTAATACGGCTTTCCCATGTTTCCTGAAGTTAACTAAAGACTGAAGAAGTTTTTTCTTTTCTTTTCTTTTTTTTTTTTTTTTTTTTTTGGTATAGGTGGGAGGATCACAAATATATTGAAGAATAAAAGGGAAGACTAACCTTGAGTGCCCTGTCTTTCAGAATGGGTAGCAAATCTCTTGATGCTTCCTCTAGTGCAAAAACAAATCGTTCATACCTAAGATTATTAGTAATGCATGTTCACATAAGAACAAGGCAAGACGTTTGCAAATAGAATAAAAAATGAGTCAAGTACAAGTTGAGCTGTAGAATAACATAATGAGAGTCCACTTAAGTAAGGATAGCATTTGAGAAAGATTAGTTATAATGCTAAGCACAAAAAAATATAGAAACTCATGGTCGTATTATGTGCTTTATGCTAAAGCAGTGACTTCAAGTTTAATTAAGACAGCAGGCAAATGAAAATATATAAACTCATGGTTGTACTGATTATGTGCATTATACAAAATGCATGCTTAAATAAAAGCAAAGTAATACAAATCTGTCCCCAATTGCAGGCCATGAACAGATAAAATAATTCACAATTAAATGAGGGGAGAGACCAAGTAGCCTACCTCTGCTTCAAGCAATCCTCCCAGTACCAATAAAGAAGAAGAGAATAGCCATCTTTTGTCTCAGGAAGACTATTTACTGGCCTCTGCAAAAGAGTCTTCAGCTTTCGATCAGGTAGCAAACTGGTTACAGGGTAACACAAGACAGATTAGATCCCAACTGAAGCCACTGAATCAGTGTTCTGATTATTATACAACACTGAAACCAGTTATCTTAACGAAGGACAACTCTATTATCATAGTTTGTAGCTAAGTCATAATCAGGATACAAACTAGAAGACAAATAATCATACTCAAAGAACAACCATTATAGACAATACCAACAGTGCAAACAATAGCCAAAACACATAAAGCATCAAAAAATAATTAACATCTGGTATTAATGAACAGGGCCAAGGAACCGAATATAAACATTTAGAAGAAAACATTTCGAGAGGTTTCTGTGTGCTAATACCATGTCAATATACAAGATAAAGCAGTTAGGGTCAAAGACATAATGGAGAGTGTCTGAATAAATGTAAACCTTGAAGTAAAAAGTTCTTCTAGTATATCAAACCCTCTCAGAGCATGGCGTTTTCCAACTTTTGATGTTACCATACCTGAAACAAATAATCATTTCAATCAATACATAAATAAAACTACAACATATTTAGCTTACAGCAAGAATACACAAGTACTGAGATATGATACGCTCTAAAATCATAATTCAACATAATCTTTAACTTGTCACTCAAATAGTCAAAATTCCTCAATGCTGAGTAGAATATTCAACTATAAAATGCTACTAATTTGTTCACCTTTAGAGCTATAAGCTAGAGATTATGCTCAACCCTACAATATGAAAGAATCCACTCAAACAATTTCAAACTAAAATATGCCAGAACTATAAAACAGCTTACCTAGAAGTGCATCAAGTGACCTCAAATTGGCAATGGGATTATCCACAATAACCAAAGAAAAGGCATGGACTTTATCAATAGCAGTACCAGACCTCTGACTAAGCGTAGCCATTTTAATTTCCCCACTCTTCCCTCTGCTTTGCTCGTAATCTTGTGTATACTGCCACATCAATCTTTCCCCTAACTCTTTCTTCTTCTCCACCAAACCCTTCCATGCCTCCACACCGTTTTTCAACTCCAACTTGCTTTTCCCTTCACCTAAAACTTCCTTCTCCAACTCCATTGCATCCTCATACCAAACACCCAATGCACTAGCCTTCACTAACGGTAGCTTTGGAAGGTTCTTAAGCTTCTCAAATGCTTTATTACTCTTATTTTTATTATCATCAAGAGATAAAACTGGAGGCTTGGGTACTGGTTTTTGGGAAAGATTCAATTTTTTCTCATTCCTGTCCTTGTTTTTGAAAGTTGTAGTCTTTTTAGAACTATTATCAACTTGGGTATTACTACCTTGGGATTTTGGTTTTGTGGATTTTGGCTTCTTTGTAGGACCTGATTTTCGAAAATCAACATCGTTGAAACCCGAGGAAGTTGAAGGGGCAGAAGAAGAGAGGCCAAGAGAAGAAGCGAAAGAAGCCACCTCTGATTTCAAAAGGTCTACATCTTTGGCATTTTCGTTTGAGGATTTCGATTTCACCATTGTTGTTGCTCCTGCAAATGGATGCAGCAGGAGGTGAGTAAACTACATTAAACTTTTGTTAGCTTGATTCGTAGGGTTTTAACGTACCTTCAGAAACTAAACGACAACATGGCATGCGCTGTCGTTTGTTTCCTCAGATAAGAGAAGGCATAAATTTTTTGTGTTTTTTTAAGAGTTAATTATAATTTAGTATCAAAGTTTTAGCATATTAAACACTTTAATTTCTCAGTTTTTAATATTATTTTTAGCCCTTCTGTTTTATCACTATTAGACATTTCAATTATTTCGTGACTTAAAATCATTAAATCTATGTGATTGTAAAATATATTACACTAGAAATATTTTTATTATTGCTTCGACTTATATTCCTAATAAAGTGGATACTGCTATAATAGCTTTGAATAAATTAAATATATTTATGAAAATATGAAAGCTCTTATTCCACAACAGCGAAAGAGTTTTTTTACTCTTTCATATATTAGGAGATTGTACTTGCAAAAGAAGATGTTTCATACTAATGAATTCGAAAATCGAGTCTATAACCATGGATTTCAATCTACGAGATCTTGTAGCACTTATCAATGAGGTTAATGTTTCATTTAAAATATCAACCTAGATTTTACCATCCATCTTCAACTTCTGGTAAATGAAAATTTTCACTTTAAAATTCATTTTTCGTTTTATCAATAAACTAAATAAATGAGTATATCAATTTAAAACTTTCGATGTAAAAATTTACAATCTAGCATTCATTTCAACATCTGGTCATCAAAAACAGTTGAAAAATGCGATAGAAATTTATCTGTCGTGTGACTCGAATTTTAACCCGTTGATAATAGTAATTAGACATGCCTATGGGTCGAACCACAATTAGAAGGAAGTTGAACTTTAATCGCTCCGCCCGGCACCAAATCGCCGGTTCGGCCGATTATTTTATTTTTTTTAATTTTTTTTAAAAATGGTTTATTGCCAGTTCGATTGGACGGTTACGGTTCTTGGCGAGTGACGGTTTGAAAATTACTAGAACTACCAGACCTCCGACTAAACGGTTCTGATTATGGTTCAGTCAGTTAAGGTTTTGGGGACCGCAACCGGCAGGCCTAGCGGAACTAACCGCCCATGTCCTTGTCTAACAGTAATCCTTGGAAAACTATATTTCAAATTGAATATAATAACAAGACCGGTGGATTAAATCTAAGTTGGTGTCAAAAATTGATTGAGAAGTGGTGAAAACTTAATTGAAAAGATTTCCAACATTTTTTCTCCTTTTTTTGTCACTAATGGCCACGACAACGACTGACAAGGGTGACTTCAGGTTCGCAGATCTCTGAACTTCACATCCGTGGGTGGGGGTGACATTTCGACGGTGGAGGTAATGTCCAATGGCTTCCGTCAAAACTACTGCTACTAGTTTCAATTTCTCATGTTTTTTTTTCCTATCATAACAAGTACTAAAAATTCAAGTTTGGTCATTTTAATTTTTTACTCGATTTATATTTTTAGTTATTCGATTAATTGATTTTATGATCTTACTTGAATTACCCTCAACTTTAAGTATTTTGACCAAAGTGGCAGAAATATTATTAAGTTGTACTTTTTTTTTTTTCTATTCTGAAAAAATCATTTGTATATAATAAATTTGAATAATTCAGGTAGTTCAATCGATTTGGCTGAAAATTTGTTTGACCGAATTTCTTCAAATTACTTAATTAATTTTGGTCAAATTATTCGAATTGACACCTTATGCTTGTCCATAATTTTTTTTATTAATTTTGGTCAAATTATTTAAATTGGCAGTTTATGTTCATCCATAACTAAAGTGTTTAATACTCTAAAATTCACATATTAAGACATTTTAGTTGAGGGTAAATTAGAGGACAAGTTGAACTCGGAGAAATTAACATCTTAAACTCACTTCCCTCTAACTTTCCCTATATCGTCCATTGAAGTAGAATATTTTCATGAAAGTTTAACTTTCCTTTCCATTTACTCCGACCAAATAATATCTAAATTATAATTAACTCTTTTTTAATTGCTCTCATCTTTAAACTTTGATGTCTTTTAGATCAAAACTAATTATTTTTTCCCCGTATTGCGATGAGTACTTATCTATATTGTTCAAAAGAGAGTATAATAATTTAATAAATTTATAAAAATAATAAAATAATCTAACAAATTTACCCAAACATAACAATTAAAAGGCATCTTGTTATTTCCTATCAAGAAAAGTCATATTGTTCTCTATCTATCAAAACAAAAGTCATCTTGTTATCTATAAAGAAATTATTCTGATGGTTCGAACCGAATGCTCAGCCAAGCACCTTAAGTTAGAGGAGGCCATGGGCCAATTTGGCCCGCCGCTGAACCGTGATCAGTCGAATCGGAACTGTAACCGGTCAGTCGACGGTCCGGTTCAGGTTTAACAAAATTTCGAACCGTAACCACTATAAACCATGAATCATTCCTGAATCGCCCGAACCGTCTAACTGAACCGCCGGTTAACCGCAAATTTGATTGAAAATTTCGGTTCGGCCCACCGGTTAATCGCCAGCCCGTCGGTAGTGCACCGTTTCCGGTCTTTTCCTACCCCAACCTGTGGTTCTACGGGCCAAGGCCCGTAACCAGTCCGCCCCGACCCGTGGTGACCACTACCCTAGGTCAACTAAATGAGCCTAAGCAAATCATCTCAGCCTTCTTTCTTTAACCAGCCAATAGTCAAATTTCAATGTCCCGTTCTTGCTTGTATCATGGAATATTAAACACCCAAATCAAGCCATCTTTGTGATAGTGATATAAAAATGAATCTAAGCTCTCCTACAATGGCAGCAGCAGACTTGGTTTAACACAATAACAGGTCAATAAGATTTGGTCTGGGGCAGAATTCAAGAAATTCCAATAGGTTTGGACAAATGAATACATACAAATTTGAACAAACTCAATATTAACACGTCATATCTTTCATTCAATCAAAATGAAATCAGCTTCTGTATCTTCAATAGTGGCAGTCCGAGAAGAAAAGCTGTCATTTATCAGAGTCACACACATTTACAGTAGCCACATATTTCTCGTTCATCATCAGATATTTTGTTTTTTTGCATATTTACAGTCATATGGCATATCCAAACTTACATATATAAACACTAATGAGCTGCATAATCGAAATGGCCTCAGGCTCATCAACTTCCTCTGCAGTTGACATCTGAAATGTCATCAATAATAGGCAAGAAAGCCTGCCATCGATTTTCAAAACCAATATATGTGCAGATAATCCACAATAACGTTTTCCCATATAGATTCAAAAACATTATAAACAATCAGAAGCTATAAAATTGAATTAACAATTATAATATATCAAGCACAAGGTCTAAAATGATTATTAAAAAGGACTTGAGGATAAAAATGTGAACATGGTTTTAAAACTCACATTATAAAACAATGAATGAATTTCAAGTTGTATCAAACCATGAAAATACCAATCAAGATAGAATAATTCAACATTGTTCTGAGAGAAGACAGAACAATGAAAGAGAAAATCAGTGTTCAAGTGAGCGAGTACAGCTTTGAACGCATATTAAGTTAGCATGTTGCAAATTTTCAATGTTCATAAGGGTGTGCAAATCAGTTAACCGAACCGAAACCGAATCGAATCCGAATCGAATTGGTTGGTTTTCGGTTAACTAAATTTAGCAAAGTAGAAACCGAAATTGAAACCGATTTTTTTTGTGATATTTTTAGTTAACCGAAAAAATACCGAAAAACCGAACGGTTAACCGAAAATGTTGAAACTTGTTTTAAACCTTTTTTTCAACTAGTTTTCACAACGACAACGTTTTAACCTTTGAATTTTTTATTTTTCGGTTAATCGAAAATTTCAAAAGTAATAACCGAAAACCGAACCGATTTTTTTCGATTAACTGAACCGAAAAACCAAATTTCAAAAACATATCAAAAAATCAGTTAACCGCACCGAAATTTTTTCGATTTTTGGGTTCAATTTCTGTTAAAACCGAAAAATGCCCGGCTCTATTTGTTTGAATTAAATAGCATTAGGTGAGTCGTCCAGTATGGCAAGTGGGCTGCTGACCCGTGTGTAAAATGACAATCTGATTCTTCAATTTGCTGCTTTCTATACATCAATTTGAATACAGAATTCAATCAGAAGGCAGAAACTAAGTTCAGGGTGCAAATGGTAAAAAGCATACGATAATGTGAAATCGATAAATCTTCGAAAATTCAGGGTGAAAAAATAGATAAGCGTTATATGAGCAAATACCAATTGTAACAGCAATTTCACAAATATTTGTTAAAAAAAAAAAATTTCACAAATCGGATGGGATCCATAACAAATTAACAACGGTATCTGCTGAAAAATAACGAACTACGGTTTTTATGATATTGCATTAATATTATTGGATTAAACTTTACCCATTAACTCATCCTTCTCCTTAGCTTCTACTGCAACATCAGATTCCCTAAACAAGTAATAATTCAAACACGTTTCCTGTTGATTCTATTTCTACGTATCCCCATCTCATATTTGGATTAGATTAGAAACTTAAATCCTCCTACAGTCTCAGTCCCTCCTAAAAAGGCCCAAATTGCTTTACTTTCAGTTCAAAATTTAATCCAAACCTCCTTTTCTTAACCTCTGTCCTGTGCTTCTACTCTGTCGTTTAAAAAGTTTAATCCTTTCCAGTTTTTGACTTGACAAAACAACTGGCTTTCGTTCTGATTGGTGGAATAGGAGTGGAAGGACCGAGAAAGGGTAAGAGGAAGAATGGCAATGCCATGGGGTTTGGCGCTGTGGTGGATGAATCTTGTTTGGCTAGCACTAAGAGGATGGGTCTCTTCTTGCTTGACTGTTGCGGATGATGTTGCTGGCTCTCTTAGAACCGGAGATATCGGACCTTTCCATGTTGGCTGACTTAAACTTTTTTCTCATGTGGTTAGTCTCTTTCGAAACCCTTAAAATTATTTTCTTTTTGTGTTAATTTTGTTTTGTTACCAGCTGTGCTTAGATTCTACTTTTTTTTCCTTTATTGATTATGGTTGGATCAAATATCATGTTTTGGAAGAGGTTTATCTACTTTTTATTTGATCCTATTTTATTTTATTGATTTGTTTGTGTGGGTTTTGTTCAGTTTGAGCAAAGAGTTTGGATTAGAACTGATGTCTTTTGATGCTTGTGAATTATATATACTTAGTTTTAGTTGTTGCTAAATTATTTTATTGATGTTTCATTATGAAATTTCTGTGCTCATATGTTTGAGACTTAGGCTTAAAAGGGTATTTTTCTGAACTAAAAAAAAAAAAAAATCATTGTTAAGAGAAACAGCACTTCTTAATCTTCAAATTCCATGCCTTTGTACTGGTTCAAGAAGTTGTTTTGATGGCATAAAAGTTAATGAGATAAACTAATATATGTTTCATTCTCCGAGAATAGTGAATGCTTGGACTAAGATTGGGTTTAATGATAGAAACAATTGTAAGTACTAGTTGCATACGGTGAATATCTTTAATTTGGTATTGTCAATGGGAAAATTAGTCATAATCCGAGATCCTTTGTATAAACTGAAATTTGAAAGTCCTTTACCTTGATAGGTTAAGGTTTAGGTTACTAGTGTCAAACACGTCAGATTCGGATCTCTTTTTTCTCATTCAGTATTGATAAACAATTAATATTATTTGCAAATTATAATCATGCGATGTAACTGTGGCTAGCAAATCAATTTTTGAGGTGCCTGTTTGTAGTGCTACTGCTCCTATTCTTCACGATCTCCTTGTAATAACTCTGTGTAAGTATTACAAGATGTAATTTGTTATGGTCTTGCGAATTTGTCCAATGAAATGAAATACAGACTCAAATATGGAATATTCAGCATGAAGGCTGAAGCTATGCTGTTTTGAGATTGAGCTTCAGAATAATTGCAATTCAAATGAGTTAAAACCTAGGGCCATGACAAAAAGAAGTAACAACATTATGTACTTCACATTAGAAATTTCCCATTTGCTAAAGTTAATAATTGCGGTTGAAGTGATTTCGGATTTAGAATTTGAGAAGGATTCTGGTGGTTTATTATAGAGAGAGAAGAGGAGGAAAAGGTTTCCTATATAACTTTTGAGTACAACCATCAACAAGCTCATGCTAAACAAAGAATAAAGAATGCTGAAACATTGCCTGCATTTGAATAAGCCTGCATGTGAAAGCCATTTTTGGTTTTAATTTAATTTGTGGCCTCGTTTGGGGTACAGAAAATTCACCTGTTATACTTTTGGCAAGTGATATAACAACTTTGTGCACCCTTCTACTTATGCCCATATCTCCACACTCCTACATGGCACCATATCTCATCTGCTTATTTTTCTAATAAGTGAGGACCTGCAAATCTGTGCTAGTCTCCTAGTGTCTTTAAGATTCCTGAAACTTTCTTCTGCAGTTGCACTGGAACTGTCCACTTTAGAAACTATATCTGGGTTTCTAAACAAGTCTTGTTGGCTCAATGCGTCACTTTCTTTTTGGTTTTATTTTCTTGTTGCTGCTTTTGACCTTTATTTGATATCACTTATTCAGTGTGATGTATTATATTTTTCTCTGGTGCCTAATTATACAAGAAACGGAAAAAAAGTTTGCTATATTCAACATGAATTCACTGGTGCTAATTGGTTATGGGCATGTTTGCTCTTGAGGTTTTAGTTTGAGAGCAAAGACCTTTACAGAGTAATTCTTTCTTGTATGGTTTTTTTATTATGAAACTCAAAGAGCCTTTGAAGCTTAGATAGAGTCTTGTTTTATCTAATAGATACCAAAATTTCTGGTTGTCTCTTTGACATGCCTTTACAATGACTTTAACTTGGCATTGCTACCAAAGATACACTTTGCTGATATTTTTAATCTTTTGGTTGTAATCTGTTGGTAACACCGGTTGCACTACCGATGCAGCCCTGCTTTGCTGCATATAAGTTATTTTGTTGGTACCTTCTTTTAAGTTTTTAAACTAACCATGATCACATTATGATATTTTGAAGCTAGGATTAGAGTTCTAACTTTGATAATTTCATTTAGTCTTGAAACTTTTTATTTCCTGGGTTGCTGTTGTGGTGTCTGCTAGGCCTACAAGATCTTTTATTTTTCCCAGAGATTAGGTATTTGCTTAGGTTTCTAGAAGCCTAAATTTAATATGCCAGAGTCCTTTTATGTTAATAGACAACTTGTTGAAACTGGTATTTTTTAATTTAGACAGAGGTAGCACTTGCATAGACAAAAGAGTAGGGAGTAATCTTTTGGCCTAACGATTAATGAAATATAAGATGGACTTTCAGTCTGTTTACTTCTTCAAAAATAATCAATAGCAGTTAATAAGGAGCATAGATTTAACATTGCATGTGTAAAAAGAAAGTGGCTGTTTGATAAATTGCTTCAAACCACTATCAATTTTTCAACAAATGCTGTAATCTGTTTTTTTTTTTTTTGGCTTTTTCATCTTTCATGTCCTTGGTGCGACGGTAAAGTTGTCGCTGTGTGACCAAAAGGTCACGGGTTCGAATCATGGAATCAGCCTGCAGTAAATGCAGGGTAAGCTTGCCTACATTACATTGGGCGTGTGGCCCGTTCTCGGACCCTACGTAAATGCGGGATGCCTTCATAAATTGGGCTGCAAAAAAAAAAAAAAAAAGTCATCCTTCATGTTTTAAGGAGCTTTTAAATGTTAAAAGATGGTTTTAGCACATAACTCATTCAATATTATAGCAATTTTCAGGATGTTTAATGTGAGGCTTCCATGGTTGCTTGGCCTTTTACTATCCTTGAATGCTGTAATAGAAGGCTACTGTGGTCTTCCAGTGGTTTAGATTCAATGGTGTGAGAATGAGAATTTGCAGCATAGAGCTGACAATACCTGCGATATCTGCATTATGTTCCATTTTTTGGTTTTTCATGTTATAACTTGTAAGCCTTTGCATTGAATGAGTCAGAAAAGTAGTAATTTAATTCTATTCTTTCCTCAAAACGTCATCCTTGTCTTGATCTTCTTTCTGTTTAGTATAGTTGATCATTTTTGAAAGTGTAATCCCTACTGGGATTGACTTAAGCAGGGGATGGAGGCAAAAATCGTGCATGAGTTTAATGCGAGACTGTTTGATGGAAGTTGGAGCTCTCAAGCAAGGCGACCTTAATCTTGGTTAGTGTGTGTGATTGGTTGTTGGACTCTTTTTGGCAACATTGCCAAATGCTTGTAACGTATCAACTTTTCTGAAGGATTAGGCTCCTTTTTGGATGCTATGACTAGGATCGAAATGTTGATATGATGAAATTGTACATAGAGTTTGTTAGATTGGTACTAGTTATGATTCGGTTTACATAACAAAAGGCAAATGATGGTTTAGTTTATTAAATTGCTATTTAGCATTTGCGAGCTCTATCTCTCATGTTGAACCTCAATTGCCTGTTATAGCGGCACAAGAACGTATATGCATAATACAGAATGATACCAGTATGGTAATCTGAGGGGATAATTTGAGCTGCCCAATCGACCAATTTAACTTTCCCCAACATCAAGAGGAAAAAAAAAACTGAGTGATTTGAATTGTTGGTTGGTACGTTTAAAACCTTAACCAATCCGATCATGATAAGTTATTAAATCAAGCTCACAGTAGTAGAAAAAGCAACGTGATATCTAAATAAAACCTTCAAGATCAAACCCTTTAAGCCAATACTAATTAAAGAACTAAATAAGAAAAATGTATGAAAGTCCCCTTCAAAAGAATATAGTCCTCTTAAGGATATACTGGAATAATAGATACTTCTTCAAAGTAATTTATATATAAATGTAACATAGGCAATGATAGAAGTCATGTTGCGAATGAGCAGCTCCTGAGCTACTCTCGGCTCGAATCACAAAAAGCTGAACTTGAGCCCAGCTTCTGAGTTCTCTAAATAAACAAGTTGAGTCCGAGCCTAAGTTTATAAACTCACAAGCTCAGATTATATAATATTAATAAAAAAGAAATAATTAAACTAAGTTGTTTTAATTTATCAAGCCTATAATATTAATAAAAAGAAATAATTAAACTAAGTTGTTTTAATTTATCAAGCCTAAGTTACACATGTTTGAATTGAAAATTTACTGCATTAAGTTTGACTATTTTTTAAACGAGTCAAGCTTGAACTATTTTTAAACTCGTGTTCAACCTTGATTTAATGAAGTATAAGTTAAGATTAGGGTTTGATGATGGCCCATTAAGACCTTATATAGGGGTGAGTTGGTGAGATCCCGACAACTTCGCACCCTAGAGGCCCCGAGATCTTCGGGGTCCAAAGAGCTCTGAAGCCCTCGGGATCTAGCTGGGCTCGGCCCAAGAACTCTCTTCAACAAGCCTTCAGAGAGGTGTTGGCGACCTCCCCTAGATCAAGGTGCAAGCAACTTCTTCCCCTCTCGGAGAGGTTGGCGAACTCTCCTTGGTCAAGGTATTATTGATGATCTCTGCAAGACCAGGTGGCCACCTTGGGCGATCTCCCATTGGTCCGGGCGCACGTGACCTTTCCTATGGGGATTACTTTTTACGAGGGGTCTTTTTTATGCTCTTGATTTATTAATGAAGGAAAGTGATGATGATATTGAGTTTCAGACATGTATGTCAAAGTTGGTTCATAAGAAAATGTCCGGAAGAGTCAGTATTTCAGGGGAAAGAGCGCATAATTCGACAACCTGTTCATTTATGGAGAATAAGTAAAATAAAAAATATAAACATTGAAAGAGAAAACAATAAGATCAGTACTTATTTGATGCCAAATCCTGAGCTATACCATTCGATCAAAGTCCAAATTGAACGTCATTGCCAGAGGGGATGGAATGCTTGGATCGGTCGAGGCTTAATTTATTTTAGTACTCCTTGGACTTTTCTTGCCTTCATTGGTTAACTACTTGGGCTAATTTTGAGTTTCATTCAGGCTTATTATGCACCCAAATGAATCCTCATTCTGTCATACCCTCAAAGTTTTGTTATCAGCGATGGTAAAATGTATACCCCGTGAAACTACTTTTATCCTTTTATTATACTGCCGTAATTTTCTTTTTTGTTCTCTTTACTTTTAAAGCTTAAAAGAACCCATTACAAGGCAAGTATTTTCCACGTGGCAATGATAAAATTTAGACTAGAGTATCAATTTTTTTGGGCTAAATTTGTTTTATTTGTAAAAATATACTTAATAAAAAAAGAAATAATATAAGAACGGAGGGACACTGCAGTGGCGAAATCAACAGAAGCACATGAATTTCAGAATCGCAAACACAAGCACACGTTTTATGTTTGAACAAGAATAATACATATATGGAATATTGTAGCTATATATAGCTTTACCATTTACTTATTTAAACAAGAAGCTGGAACCTTCCCTTTATTGTTTAAATGGAAAGCCATGCATTTGTATAATTTTCAATAAATTTCAATAAACTTAATCACTTCTTGCAAACAATTCCATATCCTGCAGAAGCTCCATGAGTGCAATCTAAAGTGGGATAATCTGCAACTGGTTTTATAATCTCTTTATTTGATCCATCCTGAAGAGAGAAAATGCAAGATTCGCATTCTGTGGAAAGAA
>CANUEY010273989.1:0-35070 GCA_948099555.1 Croton setiger
ATTATTATTATTATTATTATTATTATTATTATTATTATTATTATTATTATTATTATTATTACTATTATTATTATTACTATTATTACTACTATTATTATTACTATTATTATTACTATTATTACATACTATTATTATTACTACTATTATTATTACTATCATTATTATTACTAATAGTGACATTTTTTTATTGTAAGCATAAAAATATTAAAATATTAAATTATTATTATTATTATTATTATTATTATTATTATTATTATTATTATTATTATTATTATTATTATTATTATTAATGAGATGTTTTTTATTCTTAACATTATAAAATAATTTTAATTATCAAACAATTTAAGAAGTATTTTATATAATTATTTTTTAACTGTAATATATATATATATATATATATATATATATATACAGTCGATTAGGTTAACTATCACGTAAAATTGTTAGATTTTATGTTTACTTGTCATCTAAAATAAAAGATTTTATTATATTTTTTCTACATGAAAGAAACTATTAATTATTTTTTTAAGTTAGTGAAATATTTTATTATATTCTTTTCTACATGAAAAAAACTATTAATATTTTTTAGTTAGTGAAAGATAATTGGAAGAATATAATTAATATTTAATATCAATCCAATTAAATCATTAAAAATATTAATAAAAAATTATAAGAGATTATTCTTGCATATTTTCAGGTATTTTTATTTTAATAATTAAATTTTTTGTTTATTTATTTAAAACACTAACTGATAAATCAATTCTAAATAAATCTTAAATTAAAATGAGTTTTTCACATTGTTGTATTATCAAGTACTTTCCCAAGTGTTTGTTATTTACATGTGTATAAGAATGCAAATGTATTGGAAAAATACCATTGTCTATTAATTTGAATGAAACTATATATATTGAGTAGATTCTATTCTTTATTAATTATTTGATAAACCAATAATAATTTTTAATCAACTAATATAATTTTACTAAATAAAATAAATAAAGCATTTTTTTTCATTTTTAATAGTCATTTTATATGATATTATATGATAAGAATTTTTGTCTTTTGATTTCATTAATTTATAAATTTATTTAATGTAAAGTTCATTTTATATCATGTATTAGATGAAAAGGAATAAAACATAATTTTTTTATAGATGCAAAATTTATTTTATTTAACTTTTTATAAAATTATTTAAGAATTATAATAGGTTTATGTTTGCATGTTAAAAAAAATTGTTATTTTATCTTTTTAGAAAAGATAAATTTATTTAAATAAAAAAAATTTATTTTATAAATAAATATTATATCTCATTCCAACTTCCTAACAACAATATTCATAAAAAGTTAAGTTTATATTTATAATATTTTAAAATTTATTTGACATATTTTTTAGATAATTAAAATTTGTCAATCAGTCGACTTGAAAGTAAATACAAGAACTTTAATAATATAATTTAATAATTTTTATGACTTTACTGTTTTTTCAACTATTTTATTCATGCTAGAGTTATATAGCATAATTTATGATTAAAACAAGTGCATAAAAATATAATATTTATAAATTTGTTATTTAAAAGAACCTAAATTTAATAAAAAATAAAATTAAATATAACGAGTGTTGAAAACGGAAATATATATATACAACACACATAGTAGGACTTATAATACATGAATGAGAGACAACATTCATACCAAAAGGCCCTACTAAATATTTAAATTGGTCCATTTTGAATATATATATATGGGAAAAAGAAAAAACATATGGCTACTAAATAGTTAAATTACAAAAAGAGTGGATTAGTCAAATGGTAAGTGGTTTTAATTAAATTTGATACATTTTTGGATTCGAAACCTATCGGCAAAGTTAGTTGGAGGTCTCTCATACCATTTTTAGGTGACTATTATAAAAATAGAAGAGAAAGAGAAGGTGAGTATTGTAAAATACTCAAACCTGCTCCACTAATATGTTTGTGTAAAAACATGCTCAATTATTATTATTTGGCTCTGGCTGTTTGAGCGATCGCCAATGAAACCAAAAACACGTGCTACTCAGACTTTGCATGTGTTTCCAAGCACTGACCGTTGAACGAAAAGGGCAGCAAAAACGACTGCGTTTATATAAATAAACCATAAGAATAAGATGCTTCTTGATTTTCCAAAAAAAGAAGGGAGACACAGGTCAAGTCCATGGCTTCGATGCCTGACACAAATAAGATACTATTAAAGTACATATATAACATGGAAGTTATAAAATTAAAACCTGGTCCTGGGAGGGACCATTCGTAAAATCTCAGTAACAGCTTCTAAGGAAAGTTGTTTTTGGATTTAATGAAGATTACAAAAGTTGTTTAATCCGTTTTCAAAACTGTTTACTTTCCAAAAGACATAATAATTCAGACATATTTATGCTTTTCAGCATTAATATCTGTAAAGAAAATGATTAAAGCAACCAATTATCTTTTGACTCATTATTGATCTTCTTTAAGCTACAGAGATAGAGAGTAGTGTTGTTCAACAACTTACTATTCTCCCCTTCCCAAACAAGATTTTTCCTTTTTTTTTTGTGTTGCTTATTTCAGGTAAAAATGGCTTGTCAACTGTTATTTGTACTACTTGTTTTATTTTCAGTCCTATCAGTTGGAAAGGGAAAGCAAAATGCATGCAACCCTCATGACCTGAAAGGTCTAATTGGTTTCAAGTCTGCAATTCATACTGATACTTCAGGCCGGCTAGCGCAATGGGTTGGTGTCGGTTGCTGCGATTGGGAAGGTATTCGCTGCAATAATCGGACTCGCAGAGTAATAGAAATCCATCTTCCTGGATTCATTTCTACTAATGATTTTATCTTCCAGTCTGAAATGAGAGGATTTCTGTCTCCTTCTATAACATTTCTCAGCTCTCTTCAAGTCATCAATCTCTGTGGCCTAATAGGCCTTGAAGGCATCATTCCTCCAGCAATGGGTTTTCGCCTTCCAAATCTCCAGAAACTGTACTTATGTGGCAACAGACTCAGGGGATCAGTACCAGATAGCATTGGTAAGCTATCCAAACTCAAAGAACTTCACCTGCATGAGAATAGATTATCCGGTTCTCTTCCTTCGAGCCTCGGTAATCTAAAGAATCTGAATCAATTACTTCTATATTCAAATCAATTTAGTGGTGTGATCCCTGACTCATTTACAAATTTGTCGAATCTGGTGCAATTGGATCTCCACAGCAACTCTTTAACTGGTTACATACCAGAAAAGATAGGCAAAATGCAGGCAATGGTAAAGCTGGATCTTTCGAGCAATCTGTTGAGAGGAAAAATCCCAGTTTCAGTAACAACTATGAATGCTATATCAGAGTTGTATTTGGATTCAAATTGTCTTGAGGGAGAAATCCCATTTCCAGTAAGTTCTGGTCAAATGTCTTCTCTTAGTTTCCTTAGATTGAATAATAATATTCTCACTGGTAAGATACCTCAAAATTTCGGATATTTAGTTTCTCTGCAAAGAGTTTCCCTAGCAAATAACAAGATTGAAGGAGCCATTCCTTCCAGCTTGGGAAATCTATCAGCTTTAACAGAGTTTTATATCAGCAACAACCTTCTTTCTGGGCAGTTGCCAAATTCAATCACTCAACTTTCGCATCTAATTATGTTCAACATTTCTCATAATCTAATTCAAGGGCCATTGCCTCACGATTTTTCTTCCCTCGAAAATCTTCAAACTATTGATCTCTCATTTAACCGTTTAAACTTCATTTCCTTTCCGAGGTTGTTTGCACAAATGCCATCGCTTTCAAAGATATATTTAGCCGGATGTGGAATCCAGGGAGAAATTCCAGAGTTCCTGCGAGCAACTCCGAGCTTGATACAAGAACTGGACTTATCAGCTAACCATCTGACTGGAAGTCTGCCAGCCTGGCTAGGAAGCATGAGTCAGCTATACTCGTTGAATATGTCAAGGAATTTTCTCGTTTCCACAATCCCTGATTCAATCACAAACTTACAGCATCTGGGTGTGCTGGATCTGCACTCAAACAAGTTAACAGGACCTTTAAGTAAAGTTTTTGAGATGGGAAATGCATTTCCTGATGGTTCATTGACATATATTGACCTTTCTAATAATAACTTCTCAGGCAGCATAGAACAAATTGGAGTAGGAGCTCAATCTGAGATTAACTACCTCAATTTGTCGCATAATTTCTTATACGGTAAGCTTCCAGCATCGGTGGGAAGAATAAAATCACTGCAGAATTTGGATTTAAGCTACAACAAGTTTGGTTTCAACTTGCCAGAGACTTTAGCCAATTTGAGCTCGTTGGAGAGGTTAAAACTGCAAAGAAACTACTTCACAGGGAAAATTCCAGTTGGGTTTCTGAAGCTGAGAAAACTCAAGGAGCTGGACTTATCAGATAACCTGTTGGAGGGGCAAATTCCAATGGGTAAACCTCTGAGTGAGTTCCCAGAAAGCGCTTACTCTGGAAACAAAGGTTTATGCGGAAAACCTCTTACTCCTTGTAAGGCTTGAGGTTACAAATAATTGTAACTTAGATAGAAACTACTGTTTTGGAATTTGGTTATGTGAACAAACAAAAGAAAAATCCATCATTTATTTTATATTTCACTCGCTCCTTCCTTTCCCATTTCTGTACCTGCGATTTGTTTCATTAGTGAAAAGCTGTATAAGCTATAGGATCAATCTGCGTTGCACCTGCATGCATTTCAAGCATTTTATAGCATATAATTTACCTAGATACCATTTATCTAAAACAAGTATATATCTGCAAAATTAATGGTAAAAAGTCTGTCACGAGCAAACGCTCATTACATAATACAGAAATAAAAACGAAACTTGACTGATTCCAACCGGCAATTCTTATCATATGCTACAGTCATGGTAGTACAATTGAACAATAAAATGGGACATGTTCCAAGCGATTCTGTTAGACTTGTACGCAATTATGCACATATATGCTATCGACACTTTTCCTTTGTAGCTACAGAGGTGAGTTTCAGGACTGCACAAATGATAGGACAGAATTTTCTCCAAAAGTTAGGCTTTATTAAATACTTAGTCTTACATCATTTAGGCACTTGAAGTGTCAAAAAGCTCTTGGTTTAACCCGAGTTGATGGTAATTCATGTAATCGATCCCATTTAACCTTACACAACATAAAACCTGCTCCGGCAACTCCTCCACTTTGTTCCCCTATTTAAAAAATGCAAGAAAAAGATGCATAGAAATCTCAGATTCTAAGAGTCACCAAAAATATTCAACAAGTCTTCTTAAAATCAGCATCTATTTGAAAAATATATATATTATAAAAATAACTTGCCTGTATCGTGAGGCCAACGTCCAGGACACAAATCTTAAGTCTGTCTAGGAATGCTTCAAATCCTTTTCTAGAAATGTAACTGAATCTATGCATGTCTATGTCAATTTCAAAGTAGTTATCCCCCTACACAAAAACATAATCTGCTGTAAACATGTGATATTTATTATGCCAGGCTACTATTGGATCACGTACCCAGTCTTTATACATAATATGCAAATAATTTTGATACAGCAAAGATATAGAATCCCTAGTGGTGAGACATGAGGTTCTTAAATTAAAGTATTCAAAATATCTACAATTATTATACAGCATTTCAGGACATGTTGTCACAAACTAATTTTATTTGTTCAAGACAACCAAACAACAGATGCAAAAAATCAGCCTCAAAAGGAAACAAGCAAAATGAATTTCGATTATATATGAAAACAAGTGAAATAGCAGAGTACTTACTAAGTAAAACTCATGCTGAGGACGTGAGAGAACCGGTTTCTCATTATATGCCTGCATAAGTTTCCTCTCTGCAGCACTTAAATGAAGATCTTCTACATTTACAACTCGGCCCAATATTTTCAACCTTTCTCGAAAGGGTACAATTGTATCTACAGCAAACCCTTTTAGTCTTTCAACTTCATCATCAATTAACCGCTGCTCAAGAGAACAAAAATGATGAGCAAACAAAGGCATGGACATGAAATCAAAATTGTAATAGATAATATGGAATCTCAAAGAGAATTGAACAATGTATAATACACATGAAAAAAACATTTCTTTTCTTTTTCTGCAAATTGCTATACAAGCAAAGCATTGATGTTGCCGAAGCTCTAGGCACCAAAAAGACTTAGAATAATTTTTCGAATATACTGTATTTTTTAAAATTATAATGAAAAGGAATCAGTCTTACCCTGATACTTTCTTGAAAAAGGGCCGGAAGTTCCTTTGAGTAACTCTCAGAAAGCTTGAAATACAGAACAAAACTCATTCCTTCTCCATCTATTTCACTTTGAAAGAGAGTTGCATTATACAATGGAATCTGCAGAAACCAAACAAGAGTCAACCTGAAAATGTCATCAATGGGAAACAATGGAAAAGACCTGGAACCTTCCATTCTCATTCAAGTGCATCAACTGACATACCTGAAAATTTACAAGCAAATACAGTGATCAAAATGATGTGGAATACCTGAACATTTACAACAAGTATAGTCGGAAGCTTCCCGGATGAGTTAACAGCAGGGAGCTCCACAAACCGAGCAATATGATCAACTTTTCGTGGAGATAAGAATACATCAACCCCAAATGGATAATATGCAGCATAACTAGGAGCAAATTCCTTCTTTTTGTCCCTGTCACACAGAAGAAAGTGCCAGTGAATAACTTTTGTAAGGAGTCAACTGTGTTAGCTCCACATTTAGGGCGAGATACAGAATTTACACACACACACACACACACACACACACACACACACACAGAGACAGAGAGAGAGAGAGATTGTAAATGAGATAAATTATATGAACATAGATAGCTAAAATCATGTGAACCCCTCATCCGTTTTTCAAAATAGATTAATTTCCATCTCCAGTCTTCTTAATGTCTTACCTGAAATAATTCGGACCCCGGACTTTGAAACTGCTTGGTTCTATATGTGACCAACAATCAAGCATTTTCTTATCAATTGGACAAAATGGTACTTGGGAACCAGCTAATGGTCTCTGCAGAGTTGGCTTAGAAGAAACTGAACCATAAAAGAAGAAAGTAAGAGCTTTTTTCTCTATTTCATACCAAGTCATTAAGAATGTAAATGCTTTTGATGTATTAACACCTGATATCAAATATGATTTGAGACAAAAGAACTTTTGGAGATGAAATAAAGTATTAAAGGATAAAACCAACCATAAATGTACATGACCATTAAAAAGAACTAACATTGTCACAATCTAAATATCCATGCCTACTTTTCAATCACGGAAAAAGGAACCTTACAATTACAGAGCTTCATCAGTATACGTCTAACTAAGGTTTAGGAGACCATAATCTCCATTCTTATGATCCAATCATTCAAAATAAATATCAGGAAAAAGCTGCAAGGTGAAGACACGTTCCCATTTATGTAAGAATATATTTAACAAGGGACAGCAGTAGCAGACTAAAGATGCTAGTTATCAAACCCTTGTAGAATTTGAAACTACTGTTTCACAAAATTGTGACTTTTTGCACTACATACCACATACAAAAACTAAAAAATCAAAGTTATAATAAGTATTAGCATAAGGTCTTATGATTTTTTAAAGTATAACTGCAGAAATGAAAATAATGACAATAAACATGCTTCATGATTATTTCTCACTTTTAAAGTCAATATTAAGGTACTCACATAAAGTGTTATTAGGATGCCCTTCCTTCCATTTTAATGAGAGTTTTAAGGCAGGCTTCTTCCTTGCACTTGGTGGACTAGAGCTCAGTGATCGTCTCTTATCAACTGGTGGAACCGTTGAAGCAAGACAAGGTAAACAGTTGCTTGGAATAATTCCACAATTATCTAATACTCCATCCCCGCGACCAGCATTTTCATCCACCGATGATGCAATTTCATCAAGGAAGACTGGTTGCGAAGGTCCCTCAGATTTTGATAGGGAATCAGCATGATCTGAGTTCACAATGTGGATATTTGGATGTCTAGCAGCCTCACTCACAGAGTTCCGAGCAGAGTTCCCTGCTGACAAATCCCCCGCCTTTTTCATATGATCACCTGAAGCGCTATAGTGCATACTGAGGGTGTGGTCACCATGATTTGCTTCTCTGCTGAATGCAGCACTTGATGGTGGTAAGCCTTCAAAACCACTTAACGATGACACATCTGCTAGTATCGAACACACAATTCCACAGAATAAATTGTCTATTAAGAAGCATGAGAAAATCAAAATGTCCAAATACCATACCATCTGGAACACTTTCAAAATCTTCCTCACAATCAGATTCCAAAATTGCAACTGAGTCAAACCATGCCTCGTCAATACTCCCTGTTAATGTTACCAAGTAAAATCATTAGGGTATACAGCTATGAGGGAAAGAAGCAAGAATATCTTATGCAGTTATACAATATTTCCCAACAAATATAACTACCATGGCAAATTGGTAAGTAGTGAATGCTATACAAATCAATAAAAAAAAATGCTATTCCAACTAAGCAAAAACTGATGGTTTCAGCAGAAAAACAATCGAGGACAAGAAACTCTCCAACGGCATAAACCTAATATATAAAATTTATCAATCAATACCTTCAGCATTACCAATTAAGAAGCACATCAAGAAAATTCTCATCTCAGTTTAAAAGAATAATAATAATAATGATTAAAACAATGTGCATCTTCATCAAATTGGAGTGCATTTGAAGGGCAGAAAAGTCCTCTTCTACTTAAGATCCATTTCTTTCATATTTTATCTAAGAAGGACTTAAGAGGGGGAAATAAATAGAATCATAAGACTAAAGATATATTTATGGATGACCACCGTAATTATTGGACCACAAACATTGAAAAAAGATTCAAGGAGGTACTTTGTCAAAAGCCACCTCTATAAGGTTCATAAATAATCAAAGGCAGCACCGTGTGCCTATCTGCAAATGACCAACAGCATGGACTGTGGAAGACCACAACAAGCTGTATGGTCAATTCTTCATTAATAGACAACAACTGTACCATCCTCTAGCTTACTAAAAGAGAAATGGTTTGTAAAATATCTCCATTTCCTCTACTTTAATTTAATCAGACTCTAATCTTCTAAATCCAGATCAAGCTCAAATTGATAAAGCCTTTGGCAGTTCTGCTACCTTAAACAAGAATAATAGATGTAGACATTGGTGTTAATTCATAACCTATATATTAGCTACATTCTTTGCAATCAATAAGGAAAATATTAAAATGTCACTAGATGTAATTATTATCCAATTAAATTAGCTTAAGAAGTAAAGCTTGATCAAAATGGAAAAAAGAAGCAAAAAAGAACAGCTTGCTTTTATTTAAATATGAGCAGGACAAAAAGTACTAAACAGTTACTACAAATGCATGCCAGTACCTTTCAAATAAAAAAGCAATCCTTTAACACCACATTTACCAAATATCCCACTAATCATGGCAAAAGAAAAGAAAAGCAGAGCTACTTGCCATTGCTGCCAATATTCATGCAAAATAGAGGTCAACAAACAGCAGCAACACCAATCTAAATATAATCAATTAAGAACATGCCATGGATTACTACTTAATGCAATCGAACAAAGCAAATCAACTGAAAAACAAAAACCCAGTAAAATGCAAAACCAAATCAACCAAAAGGGGCAAAAAAGATTATAAATTTGATGAGAAAAGAACAAGTCAAGGCTAAAAACAGAGAAACATAGGTGTGGACCTTGAAAAGTGGGGTTAGAGAAGGAAGAGCGATGATCAGGTGGAACAGCAGAAGCAGAAACAGGCCTATCAAACGATCCATCAGATAATCTAGATGACACTCTTCTTCTGATCCCTTTTCTTTTCTTGCGTGCCTTCTTCTTAGACCTCAATCTTCCGCCAACACAACCCTGTGGCGTCGAAACACACGCCCCCATATTTTTTCCCCCTTTATTCTTCCCCACCCCCACCCCGCAAAACCACCGCCCCCTCTTCTTCTCCTCTCGCAGGATCAGATAGTCCCCATTCTCAACACACAGACAGAACAATTGTGGCAACACAGAAAGAGAGAAACAGAGAAGCAGAATAATAATAATAACAATAATAAAGCTGGAGAAAGAAAGTTAAAACTTATATAAACAATCAACAACTACCATCATAGGTAGACTTTATTGCTTTCTCTGCATATATATATATATATATATATATATATATTCAACAACAACAAAGAAAACAGATTGTAAAAAAAAAAAGAAAAAGAAAAAAGACTCCTTTTTTTATTCAATATATACAAATGCAAACCCAAATTAATAAATAATAATTACAATAATTAACATGATAATTCACGAAAGAAAAGACGGAGAAGATGTGGTATATAGAATAATAATAAAATATAATTATTTTTTGAAAGAGAATTTTAAAATTAATATTGGTGAGAAAATTGTATGTATAGAGAAACAGTGACCGTAATTCTATGTTTGTTGTTTGTTGCTGGCTGCGTAAGGCATCCAATATGGCAGATGGGACCCTTGTATCATTATTTTCTTGCCACGTGTTTTCTTTCTATTTGCTCAATTTGGAGTTTATGGAGTTTTTTTTTTTAAGTTTCTGTACCAGCTTCACAGTGCGTGTGGTTGTCTTTTGTTTTTTGTTTTTATTGTTTCTTTTTTTTTTTTGGCGTCTATTTATAATTGAACGTTGTCCTTTATTTTTTTTTCTCAATTATTATTTACATTTTAATTTTATTTATAAAAGAAAATAATAATTTGTGAATGTATATATACACACGTCCTCATATATGCCACATGTGAACAAGATAATTGTACAAAAGTAGTTTTTTTTTTTTTAAATGAAGGGGTTTTTTTTTTAACATGAAGTGTAATCGTTTTTGTTTATTAAATTCTATAATTAATTGATGAATCCAAAATGAAATATCAACAATTAATTGGCAAGAGTTTCATTCTTTGTTTGTTTGGAATTCTTCTCCTTAATAAGCCTCGTGGGAATTGTTTTCTCATGGTGCAACTTTTTTTTTTCTTCTCATATTTATACATTTCATCTTTTATATATATATATATATATATATATATATATATATATATTCAAAAAAATCAACTTACTCATTAATGGACTATAAGTTTTTTTAATTGAATAAAAAGATATGAAACACATAATTGGTCATAGTCTTTCCTGATCAACACATATCCGAATGAAAATTCGAATTCATGACTAAAATAAATTACAACATAGCGCACTAACATGGACAGAGGCGAGAAGCCTGCCTAGGCACGTGCCCTACCAGCAATCGAAAATCCATTGGGAACACCTCTCTCAGTGCCCTACTAGTGGTCAGCGTTAAAGCTTCAAAGCTTCAATAATAGCAGCTCTACAGGGAAAAAAAAAGAAGAAGAAGAAGAAGAAGAAAAGAAGAAGAAGAACATGTTCGATTTAGAATTGGGTTTATTTAATTTGAGTCAATTCAACATTTGATTATTCAAAATGCGAAAATTTTTTGTGTTTTGGGAGACAAATACACCTTACTCCTTTGGCACATTACGAAATAGTGCAACTTTTTTTTTTCAAAATGGCTCCCAAATTTTTTTTTCAATTCTAGTCAAATCACATCTTGGTTACGTATTTACTTTTTGGTAAGTGATCGTGTACTTATTTTGATTTTTCAATTGAGTCCATCAATTTAATTAAATATTAATTTATAATTATTTAAAAAATGAATTAGTTAAGGGCAATTAATTAATTAAAAAAATCAAAATTAAGTAAAAAATTTTAAAATTTACTAAATTAAGTTTAATTTGATATTTTATCATAGAGGGATGATAATTTCATTAACAAATAATAAAATTATTTTCAAAATATCACTATTGCAGGGGAGGTTCTGTTAGATTTTCGATGAAATGTCAAGTGACTATAGTGTAGCAGTTCCCCTAAAGTTATGGTCCTAGTGCCGCCATTGCAAACTAACTACAAGTCTAGAATCATCTAAAAATTTTTTATTATAATATGTAAGTAAGTGTTAAATAAAAAGTACAAAAATATCTATTAATTAAATATATAAAAAAGAAGAATTACTTTCCTATTTTTGACTTCTTTGCTAATTTCATTTCAGTTCCTATTAATAAGTGCATGCAAATTTTCATCAATTTACTATCTATGTCAAGGTTAAATCGTATTAAAAGATTGAAATGCTTTTTTTATATATATAATAATTTTTTTTTTTGTGCTCAAAATCTTTTATTAACCAATTTTGCTTTAAGAGTTTGAAAGTATTACTAATTGTCACGTGATTTTAGAATTATAGACCCACGTGGCGATAACATTACTTACATGAAACCACGTATATTTTTCAAATATCCCTTACAGTTAGACCTTTATTTACTAATTATTGCCGAAATTAAAAGTTAGTCGTTTTTTAGTTGCAAATTAAAAAAGAATCCCAAAATGTTAACTAAGTAAATAGATATGTTATTATGATTTTATTATTTTTTTATTAGTTAAATAAAGGGAGCTGAAGCAAAATACATCTATTTAGTATTTAAATATAGAAATTAACATATTTTTCAAAAATTAACAAAATAGTACATTAAAAAATATAAACCCAAAATGTTTAATTTTTTATTTATGTGCATAAATTATCTCATTTCTATTATAATTGAAAACTGAAACGAATGAGAAAAAAGAAGGTAAAACGTGTAAAGGAGCAGTTAGGACAAAAATGAATTAGTTATATGAGCAGATATTTTAGATTAAGAAGTTTAAACATGAAAATGGAAGCTATTATTTATTGAATTAATTAGTGAAAGCAATAAATGAGCACAGTTGGCATCGCTTTCTCACATATACACACGAAGTATTGAAATCATGGTGTGGCGAGTGTAGCGTGAACTCTCCGCTTTCTTTACTTTCTTTTTTGTAGTCAACATATTTACATCAAATTTTCCTGGCAGTTGAGCTACATACATACTACTGCTAGTGGTAGGTTTTGATTTTACGTTACTTCTTCCTTATATTATTAATTTATTAATTTCACAATCTCTATGAATCAATTCATCTAATAAAATATTAAACATATTTAATAAAATCCTTCATCTTGTTCTTATTTCTAAACTATTATTATTTTTTGGTGCAAAGTTGTATAGAATTAGGAAGATGGTGATAATTAAAAATTATATTCTTAAACAACACTTTGCTCCTTTTAATATATTACTATAAGAATTTAGTTTTTGCTGCCGCAAAATTTGAAAGATTAACCTTTTTTTTTTTTCTTGCAAGGAATTTTATGCTTCACGAAGCCTGATGGAAACATAAAATGAAATGAGCAAGGAATAAACATTAGTCCAATTATTCCATTCTATACATATTGAAGGCTGTGAGGAGAGGATAAAATGTTAAATCTATCTATATCGTTTAGAATCAAATTCTATACTTGGCCTCAATTTATTAAGGATGGAAACTTCCATTCGGAGCAATTTCAATTCAAGGGTTGGTGCATTATCAGAATCATAGTTGTATTGTACTACTACGCCTTACTAGAGTTTGAATTCCCTGCCAAAATTAATATTCATAATATTGGCTTTTTGTAGACCTATTTACTTTTTTTTTTTTTTTTAACTCTACTTTTACATTAGTAAATAACAATTTTTAGAGTTTGTAATTAAGCAAATGTCATAATATTTCAAAAATTAAGTAAATTATAATTTTTTTGACATTGAATCTTATATTCCTGAAATATTTTTATATACTAATTAGTATATAAATTAATTTTTACAAATTAATTTTTAATATGTAATTTTTTTTTGATAATTTTTTTATATACAATTAATATGTAAATTGAATTTTTGTAATGATTACTCTTATATTCTTAAATTATTTTTACATATGTAAATTGATTGTTTATATACATACAGTATGTAAATTGATTTTCAATGAATCTTATATTTCTAAATTATTTTTATATACTGATCAATATATAAATTAATTCTTTATATTATATAAATTAATTGTTTGTTTATACAGTGATGTATTGGTTTGTTTGCAATTTTTTTATTGTTTATATATTGATTTTTCTCGTCGCAGTTGAACACATCCGCCGTAGCCATGTTTGTCGCCGAAATAGAATCATAAATAGAACATCTGAACTCGTCATAGATGAAAAAGATCATATTCGTTTCTTCATCTCTCTGATTAATCTCAACCACTGCAACATTTTCATTAAAATTCAAAAATCATCACAGCTTTCATCTATCTCCTCATCGAACAGTATCTCCAAAAAAGCATACGAAGGAGGTTGGCATGTATATGGACGACGGCTTCAAAAAAGGTGAACAATTGTGGCCATGGAGCTTGGCGGTAGTGGTTTTCTCCAGTATGAATAGGAAGTTTGGGTTTTTCTTTTAATTGGAGTTTTCAACAGTTAGTCGATAGTTTTAGTTCTAGTAACGATGGTAGGTAGCTAAGGTATTTTAGGATTTTTAAAACTTTATCTGCTATTTATTTAATATTTATAAGATTATGATATTTAGTACACCTATTTTTGTTAATTTTGCAATTTAATAATTTAGCCCTTTTACTTTTACCTCGACCTCAGTAGTCTTAAAGTCCTAATCTAACCGATTGCCCAAAATAAACCTTTCCTAGGAAACCACCAAGTCAACCTGATATCTAGTTAGTTGTCAGTTTATAAATATTGGACAAAAATTTACAAAGCAGGCCCACGATTTAGCCTGAAAATGGGCCTATTTACGACCCAACTAATGGGCCTAATGATGGCCCAACTAGATTTGCATTCCTTACTTTATATATAAACTTCAATTGAGATCTGTCTACATACAGTAGAAAAACAATATGAAAATTGTTGGAAGAAAATCTAACAAACTTGCGCACAAATGGTTGTGTTTTGTTTACAATACATTCCTTCTTCCCCTGCAACCACAAGACAATAATCTAGCTATCAGGATATTTAAAAAAAAAACAAAAACCCAAAAAGTCACCAAGTTTTTTTTTTCATAGTTGAAGGGAATGGGGGAAGGGGATATGTGGGCATTTGAACTCAAGGTCTGTGAGAAGGCCCTTACCACTAGGCTAGACGGATCACCCCAAATCACTAAGTTTCCTCGAGTTTTGATACCAACTAGTATTTAACTTGGAAATTCTGAGGTTTCTGCTCAAGTTGTTGAGCACTCTGAATCTAAATGGTTTGATGTTGCAGTATACTGCGTAAAGGAACAGAATATGATGTTAGTCATCCGATATATATAGTTTTCAATCTTGGACTTGTTTATTGTTATCCACTTTTTTTCCCACAATGGTTGGCTTAAATAAGATAACTCGACTATCAATTTTATTATGGTTCAATTCAAGATGGAAAATGTATTTTCAGGTCTGGCTGGTTGATTGTATACAAAGATGAAAGTAACTTTTACCTTCCCATTGTCTGCTGCAATGCTTGGACCATTAACTGCAGAGCAAGGGGTGTGCGGTGGGGAAGTAGCAGACTGCTGATCGATTATTTCAAAGGTGAAAGGGAAACTGTTATATTTCTTTCAGATCATTAACAAAAACAAAAAGTTAACCAATGTGCATTAACATATCAACTTGCCTCTGATACACAGGAGTTGAAATAATTGGGTTCTTGCTTGATGTTCCTGACTGAGTGCTCCTCCTGACATTTAGGTGAAGCTGCATGAAAATTTTAGTAACCTATGCTTGATACATATATCTAATTATCATTATTTTAATCTCAACTTAAAATTATTTCATGTTTGACTATCAGCAAGGTTTTGCCCATCAAATTTGGCAGGCATTCCTAGGAGCTACTTCTCAATTTGCAAATGCCAAATACACAATAGGACAAGTTTTTGTCTGTAAATAATACCATCTTAACATTGTTAGATCTTTCAAAATACACGGAGCTTGTAGTATTAGTATTAGAACGCGCACCATTTACAGACATCTCCAAGTATCAATTGCTTATCTATAAATCAGATAAAATAACATTAAGTAAGAACATCATACCTGGATGTTCTGCAGCACTCATTCTCCAAACCTTATGTAGAGATGCATCCCCAAGTTCTATGACATCTGCTTCAATCCTGATTAGCCACTTACAGTATAAAGAGCATCATGTGTAAGAAACAGCATCCAGATTTCAGGGGAAAAAAGGGTTGTAGTGCATTTAGTATCCTGCAATTCCAACCTATAACATTCCAGTCCTTTCAAACTGTCTTCAAGGAAGCATGAGAAACCTCCTGAAGATATTGAGGATTTAATTTTGATTCATTGAATATCTAATTTCTCATATCACTCAACTGAAAAAAATAGAGTTAATTTGTTCTTCTAAGTCTTTTAGCTTCCATAAGAATTGTACAATGAACAGTTCAAAAAACAAAAATGACATCTTTTCAGTTACCTATTATCTTCTTCTGTTGCAACCATTTCACAGTGTTCTTGACATTTCAGCGTGGAGGAGAAGACTTTTTGGTCCTGTTAATGAATACAATGAGGTTTTAACCGCAGTTGCAAATGAAATCAAGTTAAACTAACTCATAAAGTTACCCATCAGAGCTCTTAAAGGTGTCAGAAGAGATAAAATACTAAGATTCAAAGGTTAAACCAAAAACCTTGCATATTGTATATTAATGGAATAAGTGCAGCATGCTAAATAAGTTTTACTTCCACAGCCAAAACAAATTATTATAAAAACAGCAACTATAATTCAAACTCTAGAAATTTCATAGAATCATAAAACAGCAAGAATTTGGAATTGAGCTTTTCATATTTTCATGATAGTATTCAAGTCAGGAGTTCATCCAACGGAGTCCATACGATATATGTCCAAAACAATGCACTGGGAAATTTATCAATTTAGTTCTTAAATGGTTCTTAGGGGTGTGTATAAATAACAGATTAAAAATGAGGGTGAATGCTTGTCGACAAAATGGAAACCTTACCTCTTCATCCATATTGGTAATTGTTCCCATAACCTTCTGTAATATTATTGCTAAATCCCCTAGTTCGCAATGTAAAGCCTGATTATTGTAAATAAACAACAGAGGTCAATAAGGAAAAAGAAACAGAAGTAATAGATAAAATAAAAGGCTAGTAAATTCAAATAGTAACCTCCTTCTGAGAAACCAGATTCTGAATTACTGCATCCTTTGCTAGTAGCGCATTCTGAAGGTGAGGCTGGTTAAGATAACTCAAAAGAAAATATCTTCAACTAAAATTTTAAATTTTTCGTACAGAATCTAAAAAATAGAAAAGCAAGCATGGATATATCTTCTATCTGAATTTGACTGTTATTCCTAATTTTTTGCACGTCCAGCTGTTTTTCCAGCTCTGATATAATGTTATCTCTTCTTTGAAGCTCATCCTCCTTGTTTTTCAGTTGATTTTCAAGGTCACGGATCTTTTCTGCAAAACAAATGAGTGAATTTAGGCATAACCTGGATAGTAATTACTTTGGAAATTGAAGTATGTAATTATTGATACTGATTCAAAATGAATGAATCAAACATTTACAGTTGACCTGGGAGTATGAGATAAAAGAAACCCTCAGCCATCCCTTAAAAATGATCTACTAGAAGCCTATCATGGTATCACCATTCAAACTCATACGCAAATTTAGATGGATGAAATATAAATGCAAATTCTACTTTAGGCAGGTGAATAGAGCATGGATTACCAACAAATCCTTTCTCAAAAGCAGAGACCGCATCCATCTTGCTCCTTAAGCTAGCCACTGAACAAAGCAACAAAGTAAGAACTTCATATTAAAGATTTTCATTTGATTACTAACAGTCTATGCTGGAAATAAACACTAATACACATGGAATGAGTAACAATTGAGAAAGCTACGTGCCTACTTCCTCTTTTTCAGTCACAAGGAGTTGCACATTGTTCACAACTTGATTGATTGAGAGTGCTTCCTTCTCTATAGAATCAAACAACGATAGGTGGGAATTTAGTTTTTCTGATAGGAGACTGAGCTTTCTATCTCTAGCTTCAAGTGAACGTTTCATCTCACAGGTTGATTCCTGGTCATAAATATCTAATCAGTTGACAATAAAAATATATTATTTAAATGCTTCTAAAATTAAATCAAATCTAAAGCAAAAGTTAAGCTTAGATATATTGAGATTCACAAAAGTTTGACAAAAATTCCAGCTCTTGAAAATACATAGAACAAACTTCAACTTCTCCTAATTAAATTGACGCCCCTCCACCCCACAACCCAAATGAGATACCCTTAAAAAATTCCATTATTTTCCATTGTCAAAAGCCTCAACAGCAAGTGCAACTAAAGTTTAATCCCAAACTAGTTAGCATCCGTTACATGAATCTTTTGTTTCCATTTTGTAGAATTTATAACTAAGTGGATGCAAATGCCAAATGCAAAGAAATTAGTCTTTTCAGAGATATTCCCTTCACGTGGTCTATTTGAAACATCCTTCCCTCATTTCCTAAAGTGAAAACAGTAATATATTGGAAACTAACCAAGTTCCACAATGTGGAGGCTCAACTGCAGGCGGTAAATAAGCTTCTCTATGTAAATAAACAATGCGGTTCCAATTTAGTATATTAATAGAAAAACGATATAGTTCGTACCCAGAAAAAAAATATACTATATAGTTCCTTGAGTAGGAAAAGTAGTTCTAAAAGAAAGTTTAATTACATCATTTATCACTCTCTATCTCCAATTCATTAAAAAAGATTCAGTTATCCAATTATTTTCACTACGCGAGTTCTTCAGGCACCACATTGTGAACAAATCTCGAGCAATATGCCAACATACCTCATAAGCATTTACGAAAGTTTCCCTCGATTGAAGCAGGGCTTGTATTGTTCCCTGCAATTCCTTCTGTCTATTCTCAAGCAAAGCATTATCGTTTTGTAGGAAGCTTACCTACGTTAAAAAAATTATAATCACCATAAAAAATTAGTTGACACGAAATTTAGTTCGTAAGGAGCATTTCAACGAACACGTAGAAGTATTAACCGTCCGTTCCAACTTTTGGCGCAATTCTTCGGAGGAAGCTAATTCTGATTGCAATTCCTGTAACTTCCTCCCACATTCCTCCTCGGTTTGCTTTTGTTTCTGCAGAAAAACACAAGCTATCAACTTTCTCGGAGAAGAAAATACAGAAATTGATTGGAAAAGTAAAATATTAGCAGCAAAAACCTGAACCATGATTCGACATTGTTCGGTAGCATAGTGTTCTCTTCCCTACATAAATTAATATTATTTCAACCAACTAGAAGAATGATCAGAGAAAATTCAGGAGGAAAAAGGCGAGGATTGAAAGTCTTACTCTGAGATCTCGAAGTTCTCTGGCCAGGGCTTGAAGCTGGAGCTTGAATTTAGAAAGTTTTAGCAGTTCCATTATTTTCCCTCCGGAAGTAAAAAATTTGATTGTAAGTCAAATATTTACAAATGAAAATGGTTAAAACTCGTTTAATTTTTCAGCAGACGACTGCAGCAGGTATTATTGTCGTAACTGGTTTGCCGGCAGATCATGTTGCCGCTATTGCCATTTTTTAAAAATTTACTGTCAATAATGTTTACATTAATACGGTTGCGAATTGGAAATAAAAAATATTGAATTGGAAAGTAACTCTTAAGATACAACTTGTAAATAAATATTTGGTCCCATAATTATTTATAGTTTTTTTTTATGAAAATTTATATAAAATATATAATTATAATTATAAATGAATTATATATAAAATATATGATTCATTTCTTTAAAACTTATTTGTTTAATTGACAATATTTTAATATTTTAGCTAGTCAGAAGATCGTATTATATTTGAGTTTGAAGTTTGATAGAAAACCTTTAATTGTGTGTGTTAATTGTTAATGTAATAGTAGTAAAATTAAATGTTTAAATATTAAAATATTATGGAATTTGTATAATTTTTTTTCATAATTTTTTATATGTTAAAAATACTTATTAGATTCTCTTTATATTATATAAAATTCTTACATACTCTTATCTCAAAGTTTTTAACAAATAATTCTTTTAATACTTATATATACATATAAACTCATAACTAACTTTAATTTTATTCTTAAAAAAAAAAAAAAAACTTTAATTTTATAAAATATATTGATATTTCAAACCATTTACTCTAATCCTATTTTTTAATAAAAAATTAAATAAAGAATCTAAAATTTGAAAATAAATTTAAAATACTAATCATTTCAATTTATAAAATTATGGCATATTATATAGAATGACAATATAAATATGTTATTAGTTAGATGAAAATTAAAATTTGAGCATTGATAGAAATAAACTAAAGTACAAATTATATAAAGTAAAATTATAAAATTTAAATTTCATTCAACATCGAGAGGGTGTGTATGACTAGTATTGCTATATTATTAAATTAAATACATACGTCCCAATATTGAAAACTAGCATAAGAACAAGCCTAGCTAACACACAACGCAGCTTGAATAATAAATCAATTCACATTAGAATTCATAACATGCTCTCCCTCCCTCTGTAGGACTGAAAATTTTTATGATAAGCCTCTGGAGTAAAAAACAAACAAAATGGTAAAATCTGAAGTGCAGTATACCAAAAATCCCTCAGGTTATAATATTTCACTAGAATTTATTATGATTTTTTAATGGAGAATTGATCTGGTGATTATAATATATATGTATACACCCGCTCTCGGGGTAAATGCGCAATGCGCATATAAAGACCCCGAGAATTTGCCTTTACAACATATCTCAAAGTTGCAACTCTGTCCACATAACACATTAGGATAAAGACCCCAAAACGTGAATGATTTGGACTAGGGGGACTTCTGTTGGACTTAGATTCAACATAGGCTTTGACATGGGATCAAGGCCCGCTTACTCAAAGCCCACAACACAACCTTGACTAGAGAAACCAATCCCATAGCCCCTCGCCTTGACACATGTCTGTCTCTCAATCCAACAACCTAAAGGTTGTCTGGAGATCCGCAACCTACCCGATTCAATTGCTATAAATATATACTCTTAGCTCCTTATTAAAAACTGGTCATAGCCCCTTAGTAAAAAATTCAACCTATCATTTGAATCCCACATTTATCTATCTAGGGACTATTAACTTGGATAGAATAATAATCTCATTCTATAACAAACTTGGTTGTAACTTAACAGTTGGTGGCAAACAAAGTGTTGACTCAAAGTACAGCTATATTTTGACGATTAATAACAAAGCCGGATAAGTTTTTTTTTTTTTTTTTTCCAAAATATCCATACTTATAAATTTGCTATGCAAGTTTGCTTAAATTTTTTGACAATTATTATCAAATTTTCTAAATTAAAGATCTAACGGACATAATTTATCTAAAAATTTTCTTTCTTAAGGGAAAGGCAGGTGTATGTTTAGAGTTGTAATTTTTGAAATCAGGATTTTGTAAATTACTACCAGACATTCAATAAGCTATTCAAATTTTCTATAAAAAAAAATAAGCTATCAATTTCCATAACTACCTTATTTTTCAATAATTACTCTTGATAAAAGGACAACGATAAGAATATAACACACTATATAGCTAGAAGCATTTTGCAAAAGATAATAAAACGTGCAGCATGCCTGAATGAGCAGATCGGGAAACTCTCCATTTTGGGTAATTAAGCACATGAGATGCTAGTTGATGATAATATTTGGGTACTAGACAGTGAAATAGGCACTATTATTTGTGATGTTCTTGAATATGTAAATTTCCAGAAAGAAAGGAAATGTAGGCGAGGATTGGACACCCCAATTTTAATTTTTTCCACATGATCAAAATACATATGATTCTTTTTCTCTTCTTTGTAATTTGATTTAAAGGTATAGAATTGGCCAACAAAATGAGTTGTAATGAAAATTGGTCCAAATCATTTGATTCTTCACATCACATCACAACTTGGGTAAGAAGCAAACTTATCTTTCTGGTGACTATGTATGCCTAACCAAATAAAACATCCAAATGGGAAGGTTGGCAAATCTATTCTAGGCTTCAATTTCATATCCACCCCACTTCCCATAAACCCTGCTCACTTCCTAGCATTTATTTTGAGCACCTAATAAAGGAAGGCCAATAAGGCAAGTTAAACACAACCTTTTTTTTTTTTTTTTTTAAAAAAAAAAAAGGAGAAATTGACTAATTAACGAAGTGGGGATTTATTCATTTATTTAATTCTACAAAATATATAGAAATATTATTATTGTAAAGCCCGTATAACTCCATAATAATCAACTCTGTATTTATTTTTCATAAGCGTTACTATTATAACCAACATATATATGAGCAACACCATTAGCCAATCTTCTTCAAATTTAGGGTTGATATATCTTTAATCTTATAAACTAGTGATTTTCATTATAAAATTGTCATAGTTAGTATTAATTTGAACACAATATTGAACTTATGTAATTAAGTTATACCACTCCACTTCTTTCATCCAACCAAGGGCTTCACAAATAGCCATTTCTTCCACAACTAGGGACTCAAAATTGGCTGTCCATGAGCACTACAATTAAAGTTAAGTGGCATGTAAAATAGACGCAATTATTTATTGCCAAATTATTTTTTTTCTTGCAATCAAATTTGGTAAATAAATAAAAATGAGTTGGAACTTTGTTGTTATATATTGAGTTTAAATCAAATATTAATTTAATTTAATTTAATTTGAAAAGTGAGCTAACAAATTCAGTGTCTAATCAAGTTTTGGATCGATGGAAATAGAAGGGTAAAAAAAAAATTATACTTTCATATTTCTATCATTTGGAAAGACATGAAAAGGATTTATTTATATTTATTTCTCTCCAATTTAGATTGAAATTACTTCTCTAATATCTTTTCTTTGTACAATTTAATATCCAAACAAAGGCTAATAAATAAACTTTATAATTTCCGGTGAACTATCTAATCCAACGGTAACAGTGTAATGCCAACACCCGTAAATCTTAAATTCGAATAATCTTTATAATTATGCTAAGTTATATTTTGTTATATAATTCTAATACTCAATTGTTTTTGACTTAAACAGTAATATCATAAAAAGTAGCTTTGTGGGTGTGTTAAAATGTCCATTTCAAAAATAGTGATAAAAACGAAAACAATAACAATTAACAAGGTCCTGTCAATTAAGGCATCAAGTGCAAGTAGCCAAAGCAAATATATATTAACCACATGCAGATTTGAAGCACGTTTGAAACACTAATAATTTTATCAGTTCTTGAATTGGATTTGAGCTTGTGCTTTTTTTCTAGTACCTTGTTCATGTGATAAAGTCCAGCTGGAAATCTCCAATATGCCATTTGCTTTGCACGTTAATTTACTATAAGTGGACTTCTTTCATAGAAAACAAGTTTCTTTCCTAAAACATTTGAAAATGGTTTATGAGCTTTGTAATTTTAGAGCATACAATTTACATTTCTATGTTTGCTTGTTTAAATTGGAATATTCGTACGGTGAAACCGTTGTAACAACGCATTTTGCTGAGTTGTTGTAACCATCAATGAATATTAGACACGTGGCAGTTATTATTATAAGAGTTGGAGAAAAAGAAGGAAAAGGGATATATAACACGTGATTGATTTCCTCTTAAGTTTATTTTTGGAAACTGATTACCTCTTTAATTACTTCTTCCTTTTACTGTTTCTTACTTTTTATTTTCTCTCTCTCATCTTCAAGATCTTGTTGCAGGCCTCTAATGGCTTTTTCTTTCTTTCTTTCTTTTTTCCTTTTATAAAAAACTGATAAAGCTAAAAGAATTAGATTTCTCTAATCTTTCGCCGTGAATTGAATTGAATTGCATCACCATTTTTATATATACAACAAAAAGTTCAAGAGCTCTTCCTTATCACTAAACTTCTGCTCTTATTCTGTTTTCTTCCATTCTCTACTACTCTTAATTTGCTTTTTGTTGTTTGTGTTTTATTCCTAACTCAAATTAACGGGAACGATAAAAAATGAAAAGAGAATATACAAATGAACAGGTTTCGATTCAACTATCGTTTTCTCCTCCTGAACAAGACTGATTTTTTTTTCTGCCATTTTTCTTGAACTTTTTATTTCGATTGATCACTTTTTTTTTAGTGTTTTGAATTTTTTGAGCTTTTGGTTCTGGGTTTAATTTTTATTTGATTTTAGATTTGGAAAACTAATAATTCGTAGTCAGTGAGCGTAGGCAGCCCGACTTTGAGGGGGCTGGCCACTGTAACCGTCGCAGCATCGTATAGTCTCTGCATAAAAGGAAGGAATATATATATATATATATATATATATATATATATATATATATATATATATATATATATATAAATCCTTGTTTTCTGCAAATGATACAAATGATACAGTCCACACCCTAACTAAGCTTAAAAGTATAGCTACATGATGATTTGTGCTGAATAGCCTTGGACTGCATATGCACTGACCCAGAAAACATGAAGGAGAAAACAAGGATGCTAAAAAAATCAATGAAGTACTAAGATGAGGATGGATGGGATAAATACAAATCTCTCAATCAATTTAGAGATCAACTTGGCAGAAAACAAAAGTAGTACTAATTTCCTATAATTCAAAATAAACCCTAACCTATCATAAATTTCATCATAATATAATCTACATTCAAAATTCAATTTTTTTGAAAAATATAAACCCTAACTGACATCTAAGATTCTAACAATAATTGTATACAATTAATAATTTGTATTTTTGAAACCCTAAAATAATTTAACTAATCCTCAATATCTAACAAATAACAAAATTTATGAGATACAACAATGGAAACTGGAAAGGGAAAGAGAAACAAGAAGATAACGGATAGAGGAAAGGGAAAGATATCCAAGGGAGGAGGAGTAATTAAAGAGAGACTGCGTGTCTATATCTTATGTTCATTATTTCACATAACTAGTTTTTTTTAACATATATTGGACGGGTTAACTCTTTAATACTCTTGTTATATATATTTTATAATAAAATTTATATAAAAATAATACATATTATGTAAACATTTTTTATTAACTTATTTCATATCCTCATTATTAATGCTTAATTTGATAATTATATATCAATAATTAAAAAATTATATAAAATTAATAAAATTAAAAAAAAATTATAATAATTTTTTACCCTTTAATTTATTTTATATTTTCGTTATTAATGTTATAATTAACTTGACTAATTATATTAGACATGGACACAGATAGTTTACGGGCATTGGCCCGCAGAGCCACAGTTAAGGTTAAGATTGAACCTTAACCGGCCTGCCGGGTCACAGAACCTGCCGGTTGGCGGCCCGGTTAATTGGTGGTTCGACCACTTATTTTATTTTTTTTTTAAAAAAAAGTTAATCAGTGGTTCAATTGGACGGTTTATGGTCAGTTACGATTCCTGACAGTTATCAGTTCGAAAATTTCTTAAACCTTAACTGGACCACCGACCAAATGGTTTCGGTTATGGTTCGGCCGGTTAAGATTTGGCGGCGGGCCGGGCCAATTAGTCGGCGGACCTAACCGACCCGCATTCTCTAAATTATATATTATTAATAATAAAATTTGTATAAAAATAATAAATTCATTAAAAAATTTTTGAAATTGTTGCATTCTTTAATTTATTTTATATTTTCATTATTAATGTTATAATTAATTTTATCAATTATATATCGATAATAATAAAATTTATATAAAAAATAATAAATTATTATATTAATTGATGTTAATTTAACTAATTATATATTGATTATAATAATACTTATATAAAAATAATAAATTCTTTAAAAACATTAAAATAAATATACACATTAATTTATTTTATATTCTTATTCCTTAATTAATTTGATGAATTATATATTAATAAAAATAAAATTCATATGAAAACAATAAATTTTTTAAAATTTTTTTAAATAATTTAACGTATTAACTTATTTTATATTCTCATATTGATATTATGGTTAATTTAATTAATTATATTTTGATGATAATTTTTTTTATTTTAAAATACAATAAATTGTATAAGTACAAATTTTAAAATATTTTTATAAAAAATAAAATAATTCTCAAAATAAATTTATAATATATATATTCATTTTAAAAACTGATTATCCAATTTTATAAATTTTTATCCATATTTTTAATTAAAATATTATATTAATACTTTCATATAAAATAATAATCATACACAAAAGGATTGTTATAATTTCAATTGCGATTGAGCTTATAAAGTTATTATGCAATATGCAATATTACCATTAAACTATGAATTGAAATAAGTGGTAGATATAGACAAATAATCAAAACTACAACTAATTGAAAGCGCAAAAAATAAACTAAAAAAAGATTATACAAACTTACGTGATTTAAAAATTATGATTCGGGCAATTTATCAACCGAATATTATATTATAAATAATATTTCTTATTTCTTAATAGTGTATAGTAGATTTACCTTTACATTAAAAGAATGTTACTTAACAGAATATGATTGTAAATATCCACTAAAATAATATTTTTATTAGAATATAATTTAAATTTAAGTAATTTATTATTATTATAAATAATTATATTGAGATAATTTTACTTTCAATAATATATAATAAATTCTAAATATACAAAATCATTGAGAAGCTTAATTAAACTAAATTTTATATTAATACTCACTTAGAGATTAATTACGAAATTTAGAATTAAAGGCAACATAATTTATCAAAACAACACCCTATGTAAAAATTCACAAAAATAATTTACTGCTTCGCAAATTTCAGAAATCACAGACCAAGTTTAGCCATTAAACATAATTCTTCCAAATTTGATCAATCAGAGGTCAATAAGTCCCTCTCACAAAATATAAGCTTGTTGCTGTTCTGAAAATGAATAATTTCACTCATAAAAACGTTATGAAACAGTTGTAAATTATTTTTCACAAATAATAGACATCCATACCAACAATATATAAAAAATTCATATAAACTAGATTTTCTTAGAATTGTTTCAATTTTCATTTTATCTCTGTATCCTTAATTAACCGGCTGCACATAATATTATAGGTTTCTTTCCCTCAATAATCACAAGTAATTACTTTATATATATATAATTAAAATAGTATTCATTACTTTTATCTATGTATAGATATATTACTAATTAGTGCCACGTGTTTAAAACTTGTTGGCAGGTTACAACAACTTAGCAAGCTGAATTGTTGTGTCTGTTCCATTCTATAATTATTCCTGAAATTGCAAATAAAACATTAATTACGACTCCTTTTACTTCTCAAATCCATTCCAAGCTTTCACAATAATTCGCCAACATAACAACCATTTTTTTAATGTTTTGTCTAATCATATTTTATTATCACATCTAACTATATTAACTATATTAACCCAGTAAGAATCCTTTGATTTAGTTATTCGTATAAGCTCATAGTAGAAAATAGTTGTTAATAATTGATAATTTGTGGTTGATTTAGATTATTATTTAATAAAAATCTAATAGTGATTATTGTTAGAGTGTAAATTATATGGGTATAATTATAATTTTATATAACACTGTAGGTAATTTAATTAATTTTTGAGATGGTAGTTGGTGGTTGGCTCTAAATGCTGATTGTATTGATAACTAGGCTGTTGGTTTAGTTCAATTGGTCCGATTTGAGTTGGATTGAGCTTTACTTCCGCTTTAAGTGCAATTCTTAAATTTTATGATTTGAAATATTTTTTTTAGTTGAATCAAAATTTAATTGAGACTGAGACGTATGAGATTGAGAAACAATGACATTGAATTGGAAAGAAGATCGGAATGATGTCCGGTTCATATCGTGGGGACTTAGAAAAACATTTGAATTGAATTGAATCTTTTAATTTAGTGGATTTCACTCCAGGCTTAGTGAACTTTTAAAATATTGAATTTTGGTATTTACATGATTGATGACCAAAGAAGGAAAAAAAAATTATATTTTAATCTCTAAAATTATAAAAAAGATGCATTTAGGTTCAAAATATAAAATTATATTTTGATTGTTGAAAATGGAAGGATTTTTTTCTTTTTAATACAAATACATAAAAAAAGAAACGGTTCTTAAAAAAAAGACTTAACGGATATTTTCATTAAAACTCTAATTTTTAAATTAGAGTATATGAAAGTAAATTAGTCAAAAACTAAAAAATTATAGAGTAATTCTACCCACAAAATCACTAACTTTTTTCAAATATTAACTCAGTGGACCAAGGAGGTATTGAGATTGGAATAAAAAGAAAAGAAAAATATAGTCTTAAGTATGGAAACAACAATCTTAGATGGTGGACCATTGGATTTGTGGGCGTTTCCTACTTAAACTTGGGATTTGATGTTATTATATCTCATATCAAGAACTAAAAAGCCATCATTATCTCCAACTAACAATGCTTAGATTTATCCCTAACTATTAACATCACAATCATAACACATAAAACAATCATTAGTCATTATTAATACCCTCTTTACAATATGATAATCATGTTTTAATCAGAATTAATAGTATGATTAGACTAATTCATTTTTATTTAAATAATTTCAATTTGTTTTTGTATTTACTAATTAGATTTGTAATTAGTTCAAGCTAAGACTAGATGACCCTCCCATGACCCAAATTCTCAAACAAATCAAAATCCCCAAAATGCCCTTACTACATATGAGTGAACATCACCATTGATCATTGAGTGATTAAGAAAAGTAAGATAATCCGACGGTGGAGAAGTAAGGTGGATGTGTTCTTAGTAAAAAAAAAAAAAGGTGGACGTGTTCGAAGAAGAAGAGAATAAAAAGAGAGAGCTGGATCCTCCGAGAAAACCTCACTGGATGGAAGTGACTTAGTTTGAAACTCCCGAGGTCTCTGTCTGAATTTCTCTCTCTTTTTGTAATAGTAAATGAGTGGTGGCACAGTGCGCACCAACCTCCATTGTCTAAGGAGATCGCACGCACAAACGCAGACACCTCAGTCTTCTTCTCTTTCTTTCTCTGGATTTGCTTTTTCTTATTTCATAACATAGCTAGCTTTCTCTTTCCCACTGGGTTCTGCTTCTTTTTTTTGAAGCTACTCAAAAGCTGCTTCATTTCCCCTATTTTAAGTAAGCTTACACGCAATGCTTTCATAAGATTGAAGCTTTTGGTTCAATTTGAGTTTGGGATACGAATCAGGTAGGTTGTGGTTAATATGGATCCGCCGGCGATGATGAATGATGGGTCTTATAATTTGTCGGAGATCTGGCAGTTTCCGGTCAACGGGCACGGCAGAAGTCAGTTTGGGCAGAGCTTGAGTGGTCAGTTTGGTGATTCGAACCGGGATATTTCGGGTAATGATCCATTGAATTTGGAGCAGAGAGGAACTCGAAGTGGCGGGGGTGGAAGAAAACGCCGTGATGTGGCGGAGAATGATTCTGCAAAGGTCCTCTCTTCTAGCAATGGCAATGTCAATGGCAACGGACTGGTATTGTTTTTTTTATTATTATTATTAATTTTTTAATTGGGTGATCTGAAGTAACTTTTCAAGAAAAAAAAAATTCGCGATTTGTATAGCTTATTCAAATTTATCTTCAGTTTGGTTTATGAATTGATATTATTTGTTTCTGAAGAGTCAAAGTGTTGGAAGAAAAGTTTTTTTAGGGGAATTGATAGAGAAAGGTTTGTCTGCTTGTTATTGTCTAAAACGTAAACTTTAGGTGTTTTTGAGGGTTTTTTTCTTTTTTTTAAGCTGTTACAGTTGATTAATTCAGTTATTGATCTAAATTACTATTACCATACTTAATTGTGTTGACTCATAACTAATCGATTATGGTGTCTTCTTAATGTAGAAATTAAATTACCATCTAGGATGTGTTATGTCCTTATTTTCTGGTGCAAAATTATATTTTGATAAAATTACAGATTTACAATAAATTGGAGATTTTTTTTAATGATGTTTTTTTACATTTTGTTTAATATGAATTGAGCAGAATGATTCAGATGCAAAACGACTTAAAGCATTCGGAAATAGAGATGAGAATCATGATTCTAAAACTGAAGCAGAACCCAGTTCTGGCAAGTCTGTAGATCAGAATATTCAACCTCCAGAACCACCTAAACAAGATTATATCCACGTAAGGGCGAGAAGGGGTCAAGCTACTGATAGCCATAGTCTTGCAGAAAGGGTAATTTTCTTTGCTCTTCTTGAAACATAATTTTTGTAAAACTAAAAAGAGAAATAAATAAATTCTCCGTAAAGAGCTTGTCATCTGTACCGGTGCAACTTTTATTGCATAGATGTGTTTTGATACATATATTTATGTTTTTCTGATACATAAAGTATAAATTTTTCTGATGAGAAGTATTGCACAAACAGGCTCGGAGAGAAAAGATAAGTGAAAGGATGAAAATTCTTCAGGATCTAGTCCCTGGTTGTAACAAGGTATGGTATTGAAATTTTCTCAGTTTATATCGAATTTAGTCTCGTGACTGCTGCAGTCTGGATAGTATAATGGTCTTGTAAGAATACAATATGCTTAATAAATTTTTTAACATAACCCGGACAAAGTTGTTGTAAAAAACAAGGTTTAAGCTTGCTTCTCTGCAATAAATTTGACAAAAGAGTCTTAATTTTTTTACTTTGACATGGTTAAAGACTCCAATTTCCTAAGGTTGATTTTCTATACAGGTTATTGGAAAAGCACTGGTCCTTGATGAGATAATCAATTACATCCAATCATTACAACGTCAAGTTGAGGTATATTTCCTTTTTTTTCTCATCAGGTGTAATATATATATATATATATATATTTTTTTTTTTTTTTACTTTTGCTGTTTTGCATTTTTCTTTATATGAACACGGAACACACGCTTCTTTTATACCCCTTTGATTGTGAAAGACTTTAAGATCTATGAATTATTGGAAATTACAGTTCCTGTCTATGAAGCTTGAAGCAGTAAATACAAGAATGACCCCTGGAATTGAAGCATTTCCTTCTAAAGATGTAAGTCCTCAATGTTTTTCTATTTCTAGATTTCTGGTTTAGATAGCACTTCCCTAGTTATTTTTCAGATTACACCTATATTTCTTTTTATTATATTGATGTTCATAATTATATTATGCCTTCAGTGTGCATCAAACTGTCTATAATTTGGTCTGTGGTTGGAAGAAGTTTCTTAGTATGTCTGTTATGAATTTTGTTTTCATTGTCTAATTTTTCCTACTTAAAAAAGATGATAGCCACTTCAAAACTTGAGGATCATATCTAAAAATGACCCTCCTAAAGGGTAGATGTGCTTAAACTGACACTAGTTGGTGTGTTAATGAAATTTTAGTTACAGTTTTCTGTGATGATGAATTTAACTGAGGTTTGCTTAACTTTCTTGTCACATAACAGACAGAAACGACAATAGAATAAAGCTCAGTGCTTGAACATGATATAAAAGTATATGATTATGCATTTCTTTTCTTTGCTTTGAATATGAACTCATACTACGTATTTCATTTTCAGTTCGGGCAACAAACATTTGATACTAGTGGGCTTGCATTTGGTTCACAAGCCACAAGGGAATATAGTCACGGTGCATCACCAGAGTGGTTGCATATGCAGGTTGGTGGTGGTTTTGAAAGAACATCATGACAAACATCAATAAGTAATAAGAGAGCATCAAGTAGTACTTGTTCCATGAGTGGTTGTCAGAATATATACCCTCACTATGTTAAATCAAAGATAGAGAACATATTTCCATTTCAACATCATACTTGGAGCAGCTGTCTAAAAAGATTGGTTAAAATCACCATCTTAAACACAGCTCCATTCGTTTCTGTTGGAAAATGATTCTTTACTTCATATATTGCAGGCATCAACGCCCCTTCTCTGTACCAAAAAAAAGAAAAGTAAAAAAAAAAAACTGAATAGAGTTTAGTATTGGTCTTGTAAAAGAAAGGTGTTTATTCAAAATTTGCTAATGCTTACATCTTTGTATAAACTTTGTTTCATAATTGGGCAGGCTTGTTTAATAAAGTAATGCTTTTAAGAGCTCTTTATCTATACAAGTTCTGAGACTGTCTCTGATTAATTTGCATTATGTCAAGATTTTATGCCTTAAATAAGAGCTATGAAGATTAAATTGACATGAACAGTTGAGTTAGCTCAAATTTACACTTTCTATTATTCACAAATACAACAGAATTTATAGTAGCTGTTTCTATTCTAACATCTCAAGAAGATACATGTGGAATACTGTGTGTTTTATGAAAAAGAATACTCTTGACTGCTAGGCTAGGCGTATCTAAGCCATTGGCTGTGTCCTTCCAAAGGAACTTCCACCCTGGTCAAATGCATTCCCACTTGATTGGAAAAAAGAAACGGCTGCCCATATTACACGTAGGGTCAATATTGCTGCAAAGACAGTGCTTCCAAGGCTGCAAACCACCTGCAATGAACAAATTTTCAGTTATCACCATTTCTAGTACAAGTTGCCAGTTCAGTTCTGTAATCAACACTTCCATAGCTTTGAGAACGGTCTTCTAATGCTAAGAATCTGTTTGAATTGAATTACCTCTTATTTTCTCTTTATTATTTTCCATGCTTCCTTATTTTCCTCTCATCAAACAAGGGGTAAAAGACAGATCCTAGCTACAACTATAATCGGATACTGCTAATGTTCATTTAGTTGCTGTATAGTAAAAAACTCAATTTCTCCTCCCAAATAACAGCAAAACAGAAGCCATTATTTCAATGCTGAACAATGAATGATTCCTTGGACTTCAATATCATTTCATTTTAAAATGGTGCAAATTTATATGATTAACTGGGAGAAAACCCATTTCTTACTTTGCTTGCTTTATCAAAATTATTAAAAGATACAGTGACAATTTTAACATGGCATCCTATGTGCTCATGCAAGTTTGTGTGTCATGCAATATTTTGCCTTTGTATCAGCAAAAGGTATATAAACTACCAAGAATTTGCCAACCTAAAGTGTAGTACCTCAAGAAGTGCTTTAACAATAGAAAGTGTAGCCAATAGCATAATCCCGTCAACAGCAAAAGAAACCTGAATTCCCAAAACAGAAGCAAACAGAAGGAAAAGCAGTATAAGAACAAGCAAGCAGCAATAGAGTCAATACAACTTACAAGCAGGAGTATATTTACTTTTCTAAAAGCAATAAACTCAAAAGAGAGTTGTAATGGATCCATTTTATTTTGCAAGCAGAAATATAAAGAGTTTAATAACTACATAATTTAATCAACTGGTTACTGATCTGATATATACTGTATAATATGCTAGATACAAAAAATTGTATAACTACAGTCTGCATATAAATGTATGTATGCTATTCTATAAAGTATTGTATTGTTAAGTGTATATTGGTTTTGTTACCCTCTTCTTATCCAGAAAAAGAATATGGTATATGCATCTGTAGAAGTAGAAAAACAGCAAACCACATTCAACAGTAAATATTAACTCTAGAATGTGATTACAACATAACTCATTCCCCAAGTAGAAAACATATACAGACTTGAAAATGGAGCCCTTGCTTTGGCAGTAATTACCACAAATACCACCGATTCCATCATTCCAATGAGCCTATAATGTTAGCAGCTCAATCAAAGGCCATCAATAATTTATCTGCCCATAATAAATAATTTCCCCATCAACAGGAGCTTAAAGCAGGGGTCTACCATTTATTACACTTTAGTCATGCCCATTGAGATGCCATTCAAATAGCCCTTCACAAATCATATCTTGGCACATTTTTTTCCCTAAGTGGGATGCTTAATGGGTTTGAAAATACACATCTTAGCTTATCTTTGGTGTGTTGATGAATAATAAAATCACTAATTTGCAACAAAAGGCCACAGCCCACACACGGAGCAAGGAAAAACGTCATGTACACCAGTGTTACAAAGTTAGGACTTCGGAGACACTAAAGCAATAATCTCCTTGTTCCTTCTCATCCTCATGACTCCATTCAATTCAAAATCTGCTAAAGAAACATCTCTCCTTCAATTGTGACAAAGAAACAGACCAAAGCCCATTCCAAAGTATATAAATGATAGAATATGAGATCACCGATTGCCATAACTCATAACAATCTCCATTTTTCTAGAAACCTTAAATATGGCATTCCTGAATATTGATTACCATGGACACTAGTCCCTCATCATAATTTTCCTATTTTGACCAAGTCCTTTTGAAGGAGCTGGTTCAAACATCTACAGCAGAATATATGCATTATCCCAGCTCAATACCAAATTGTTTATTAATGTCAAGGCTTTAGTAACAGTAGTGATATAGTTCAAACATAAATTCACAATAAATTTGCATTTATCAAGCGGAAATGGGGACCAAAGAAAGGATGTCTAGCAATCAAACACAACAAGCATGTGATCAGGACGAAATTGAAACAATGTATATAAAAAGCGAGGAAATTTACCAATTGGGGTGAAATTACAGAAGGCAAGACGGAGCGAGAAGCCTTCTTGGCACGCTTAGTGACCTTCTTAAACATGCTCTGAAAGAATCTGATAAGCAAATCGATACTGCTTTCTGTCTCATCCTCGTCACTCTCATCTTCGATAATGTCATTATCGTCGTAGAAAACTTCACTATCCATCTCCTCAGGCTCTCCACCGTCTAACTGAGAACAAAAATTTTGATGGTAACAAATATGAAGTCAAGCCTAGAGAGTAAGGAGAGGGGGTGGAATGAATATACCTTGGCATGGCAAATGAAGATGTTAGAATTTCTGCAGAGTGCGGTGGGGTGGAAGCGGGAGTACCGTTGAGGAGGCAGTGAGAGTGAGTAGCGGAGCAAGAATTTGGTGGTTTGGGAAGGAAGAGTGGCACATGGCGACGGAGAAGAGGATATTGGTAGGGGAGTAGCTGCCATTGTTTGGAGTTAAGATTTAAAAAAATATATATATAGAAATTGTATTATTTGGATTTATAAGAGATAAATTAAAGGGAGCTTTAAAGAAATAGCACAAATTTTATAGTGAAATTAAGTGAATAGCACATATTTTTAAAAATTAAAAAAATAGCATATTTTTTATAAAAAATCCAAAACTGCCCTTGGTATATATATAAGTATATATAGAATATA